>JAJOOB010022737.1:0-36182 GCA_029582485.1 Solanum tarapatanum | reverse complement strand
AAATTGAAGAGCGACTCGGTGTTGAGGCACTAGCAGCAGTTATGATGAATTTCAATAATGATGGTATAGAGGAGTACGATGAGTTGGTAGCTGCACTCGATAAGTGTGAACATTGGTAAAAACCATAGAACTATGAGTTAGACATGAAGAATCGCGAGTCTCCACCCACGAGACCATCTAATGTGGAGGCACCGAAATTGGAGCTTAAGGCTCTACCACTGCATCTGAGGTATGCATTCTTGGGTAGAGATAATACTTTGCTGGTTATCATTACGGCAGATTTAAATGTGAGACAAGTAGAGTGCTTGGTGACTGTGTTAAAGAGGTTCAAGCGAGCTATAGGGTAGACTATTACAGATATTATTGGGATTTTTCCCGGTATTTGTTCCCACAAAATCCAACTCATGCCAGATCACAAACCTAGTATTGAGCACCAAAGAAGATTAAATCTGCCTATACAAGAGGTAGTTAAAAAGGAGATCATTAAGTGGTTGGATGCTGGAGTTATCTATCCCATTGTTGATAGTAGTTGGGTATGTCCTATTCAATGTGTGCCCAAGAAAGGTGGGTTAACTACGGTTCCTAATGAGAGAAACAAGCTTGTTCATGAAGAGTCTGCATTGACTACCGGAAGCTAAATGATTGGACAAAGAAAGACCATTTCCCTATGCCATTCATGGATCAGATATTGCATAGACTTGCTGGTAAGGGTTGGTATTGTTTTCTTGATGGTTATTCAGGCTACAATCAGATTTCTATAGCTCCTGAAGACCAAGAGAATACCACATTCCCTTGCCCTTATGGGAGTTTTGCCTTCAAACGGATGCCCTTTGGGTTGTGTAATGCTCCAGCGACCTTCCAATGTTGTATGATGTCAATATTCTCTGATATGGTGGAGGACACTATTGAGGTATTTATGGATGATTTATCTGTGGTAGGTGACTCTTTTAATCGATGTTTGAATCATTTGGCTGAGTTGCTTAAAAGGTGGGAATATTGCAATCTGGTGCTAAATTGGGAGAAGTGCCACTTTATAGTGAAAGCAGGGATAGTTCTAGGTCATCGAATTTCTGAGAAGGGCATTGAGGTAGATAAAGCGAGAGTTGAGGTAATAGAAAAACTTCCTCCACCTATCTCTGTAAAAGGTATTAGGAGTTTTCTTGGGCATGCAGGTTTTTATAGGAGGTTCGTCAAAGATTTTTAAAAATTGCACATCCTTTATGCAAACTGCTTGAGAAGGAGTGTATGTTCGGTTTTGATGATGCTTGTCTAAGAGCATTTGGAGAGTTGAAGGAGAAGTTAGTTACTGCACCTATCGTTATTTCACCGAATTGGGGACAACCGTTTGAGGTAATGTGTGATGCAAGTGGAGTAGCGCTAGGTGTGGTATTGGGACAGAGGAGAGAGAAAATTCTCCATCCTATTTACTATGCTAGCAAAGCTCTTAATGTGGCCTTGACGAATTATACTTTGACTGAGCAAGAGCTTCTTGCAGTGGTTTTCGCACTCGAAAAATTTCGATCCTACCTACTCGGTACTCAGGTCATAGTGCACACTGACCATTCTGCATTGAGGTATTTGCTGGCAAGAAAGGATGCAAAACCGAGGTTGATTAGATGGGTATTGTTGCTGCAAGAGTTTGATTTTGTGGTAAAAGATAGAAAGGGGACCGAAAATCAAGTTGCCGGTCACTTGCCCAGATTAGAGGAAGAGGTTATGATAAAGTTTGGTGATAGGGCTGAAATTAATGATACTTTTCCAGATGAACAGGTATTGGCTGCTTCTCATGATCTGATTCCTTGGTTCGCAGACTTTCCTAATTATTTGGCAAGCGATTTGGTGCCCCGGAACTTGTCTTTTCACCAAAGGAAAATATTTATGCATGATGGGAAGGAATTCTTTTGGGATGAGCCTTACTTGTATCGTAGTTGTGCTGATGGGATTATTCGTCGTTGTGTGCCCGAGGTTGAGATGTTGAGTGTACTTGAAGCATGCCATTCATTGCTTGTGGGTGGACATCATAGTGGTATTCGGACTGCGCATAAGATCCTGCAGTGTGGGTACTACTGGCCTACCATCCACCAACATACTCATGATTTCGCCAAGTCTTGTGATCGTTGCCAAAGAGAAGGAGAGATTTCGAAGAGGCAAGAGATTCCTATGAATCCTATATTGGTGATAGAGTTGTTTGATGTATGGGGCATTGATTTTATGTGTTCATTTGTGAGTTCACATGGGATGAAGTATATTCTTGTTGCAGTTGATTATGTAACGAAGTGGGTGGACGTAGTTGCGCTACCCAACAATGAAGGTAAAAGTGCCCTGCATTCTTGAAAAAGAATATCTTCTTCAGATTTGGGACACCGAGAGAGATTATCAGTGATGGAGGTTCCCATTTTTGTAATAAGTTGTTCAAGGCGCTACTTGAGAAATATGGTGTCCATCACAATGTAGCCACTACTTACCATCTGCAAACTAGTGGGCAAGTTGAAGTGTCCAACAGAGAGATCAAACAAATTTTGGAAAAGACTGTGAATGCTAACAAAACGGATTGTTCAAGGAAGCTTGATGATGCTCTATGGGCCTTTCGCACTGCATACAAGATTCCCATAGGTATGTCTCCTTACCAACTTGTATATGGGAAATCTTGCCATTTACCGGTGGAACTAGAGCATAGGGCTTTGTGGGCAATGAGGAAGCTAAATTGGGACTGGGGCGCCACATCTAATCAAAGAATGAATGACTTGAATATGCTTGATGAAGTTCGCTTAAAAGCTTATGAAAGTTCAGCCTTGTACAATGAGAAGATGCTAAGGTATCATGATGAAACTCAAATCCCAATGGACCGGACTATTTTTGCTCACAAAAGTGCTCCCCCATGGAGCGGTTGAGCTTGACAGTGAAGGAACAAGGTTCATGGTTAACGGGCAAAGGATCAAGATCTATCTGGGAAACGCAGAAAGTGTGCAAGAAGTTGTTGAGGCCTATCATCTTGATGAATTCTGAATAATCAAGAGGCATGTGTTGTTCCGTGATGTTAAATTAAGTGTTGCTTGGGAGGCAACCCAAGATGTAAAATCTAGCCAACAATAGGTCGTTTAGTAGTTGCTCCTCTATACTCAGCTAGACAGTTGTTTTAGTTTTGTTTTAGTGTTGGCTAGGTATACCATAGGGTCCGTGTCTAAAAAGTGTCCAGAAAATGTAAAAAGAAAGGGCTAATGGTTACTACATATGCAGAGGCGAGAAGCAGAATCTGCAAAAAAATGTCTGGTGCAGCTGTCTACGGACCCCATCTACGGTCCCTCGCTCACTCCACGGAGGCACCTATGGATCGTAGGATGAGTGACGCCCCGTAGATAAGGGTCGTGGGATGACCAGGCATGGTAAGATTGAAGCTCATGGAAATCTAACCAAGTGTGGAACCACGGTGGTGGACTGACGGACTGTCGCATGGCTTACTGTCAGTCCTGCAGATCCGTAGAAGTGATCAGAGGAGTGGTTCCAGTACCAAAGTTGAAATAATCTATGTATAGAGCGACAGAGGTGCTGAAGGTCTGTCGTCTCACTGATGGACCGTGTTGCTGGTTCGTGGAACCTGACTGAGAAGGTGGATTTTTGAATGGAGGTCAACCTCGTGGAATGGAGACATGTCCTGCAATTTTATTTCCTTATTTTGATTCCCTTTTATTTTAGGATTTATTTTCTATAAATAGGGTATGTAAACCTTGTATTTGGTGGTTAGATTTTATTACTTTTACTCTAGTTCTTGACTTCGGTAGATTAACTTGCAACTTTACCATTTGTTAATTTCCTAAGTTGGCTTTTGAAGATTTTGGTATTGCAATTCAAGTTGAATTTCTGGGTTTATTATTCTTCTTACGTAAGTTCATAATTCTTTCATCTAAAACAATGAATTGTGTTCATATGATTATGGGTATCTAAACTCCACGACTAGGGTTGTGGGAACCATTAGCGAATAACAAAGTACGAATAATAAATAAGCAATTCTTGAATAGTGTTTTGCATGCATTGCTAATTCTTTCGTTTAAAAGTCTTTTTAAAGGTGCGCAATGTTAGAACTCGCCTTGTTATTACTTGGCGGACCAATGAGGTAATCAACAAGAAAAGAATTATCAACATAAATTTAGTGTGATACTATCTAATAGTCTAGTGTCCATTGGTGTGAAGTAATAACTAAGCCAAACATCGATGTGATGTCTAATATGAGGTAAATGTAAGGGTTAGTAAATTATACACACGTAGCCAGACCAAGGTGCGGGGTGAAATTCTCTAGATGCCGGACCAAGGATTTAGAGATACGTAGCTTATCACTTTGCAAGTAGTACACTAGGAAACGATTGCTATTACTAGGATTACTGCGTTATGAGCTTGTGGGGAACATGTATACCCTAGTTAATTCTCTCATCTTGATAACAACCAAAATTAACTTTTGTTTACTGATTACTTACTGAATTCTTACAATTTGTATCACAAATCCCCCCATTTTTAATTACTTGTTTCTGGAAGTAATTTGACTAAACGAATATAATTGTTGGTTAAAGTGAAGTCTAAACCATTTTCCTCGTGGGGTCGACCCTAACCTACAAGTTGGGTTCTTTACTTGATAACGATCACTTATGCTTCTTTAGGGAGGTGCAATTTGAGCATGTCATATTTGTTAGATCAAAAGACATAACTAATAATTCATAGTGACCATATCTTGTTCGGAAGGCCGTTTTAGGAATGTCAACCCCTCTCACCCTAAGTTGGTGATAACCCGACCTCTATTAAATATTTGAAAATTAACTCACCCTTAGAGTTGGTCAAACAAATCTTCAATTCTAGGGAGAGGGTACTTATTCTTTATAGTGACCTTGTTCAGTTGGCGGTAGTCTATACACATCCTAAGTGATCCATCTTTCTTCTTCACAAACAATACAGAGGCTCCTATGGAGATATGCTTGGTTGAATAAAACACTTTCCTAGTAAATCTTTAAGTTGAGACTTCAATTCTTTCAATTCGGCCGGAGCCATCCGATAAGGGGGAATTGATATAGGTTGTGTATCCGGCAAAAGATCAATGCCGAAGTCTATTTCCCGTTCGAGAGGGATTCCGGGTAAGTCATCGGGAAAGACTTCCGGAAAGTCCCTTACTACAGGGACCGAATCTAAAGCAGGAGGCTCGGATTCAAGGTCCTTAACCCTCACAATATTATAGATACACCCCTTAGAAACCATTTTTCTAGCTTTTAGATATGAAACAAAATGACCTCTTGGAATTGAGTTTCCCCCCTTCCATTCTAAAACGGGCTTATTCGGAAATTGAAACTTTACTTCTCGAGTTCTATAATCGATGGATGCAAAAATAACATGCAAGCAATCCATCCCCAATATGACATCAAAGTACAACATAATTAATTCTACCAAATCAACCAAAGTGACTCTATGAGATAAGGAAATAGGACAATTCCTATAAATCCTTCTAGTAACAACTGAGTCACCTATTGGGTTAGAAACCGAAAAAGGTTCCTCTAACTTTACTGGGAGTACATCAAATTTAATAGCCACTAAAGGGGTAACAAAAGTTAAAGTTGCACCGGGGTCTAACAGTGCATAAATACTAATGGAAAATACTTGCAACATACCAGTGACAACGTCCAGAGAACCCTCTTGATCACTTCTAGATTGGAAAGCATAGAAGCGATTCATCTTGAGAGCATCGGAATTAGAGCCAGTTGGAGGGACTTGTTTGCCACACTTTGCACAAGTTGGTCTATCACCATAAGAGCCACCTCCACGACCACCTTGTGGCTTTGGAGTAGGCACCCTCTCTTTGTTAACCTTAGGAGTGCTAGAAAGGCCTTGATTAAGAAACCTCTTCTTAAACCTCGGTTTCCCTTGAACCTCGAACCTATTCTTATAAGAATTACCATCATCAAATCTTGCCCTTTTCACTTCTCTACCCCACTTGCTTGAGCTTTTGTTCCTCAATTTGCTCGGCATGAACCATAAGATGGGAGATGTTCATGGTTGGAATAAGCATTGCCGACCTACATTCATTCACCACTAGGTCAGATATTCCCATAATAAATTTGTTCATTTTCGCCCTAGAGTCCACCACCAAGGTTGGGGCATACTTAGACAATTGTGTGAACTTGAGGCTATATTATTTCACACTCATAACTCCTTGGCGGAGGTTGATGAATTCTTGTATCTTTCTCTCCCTTAGCTCTAGGGGGGAAAACCTATCAAGGAACGCCGTCTTTAACACTCCCCAATCAACTGGGCCTGCTCTAATGGATCTCTTTTCCTTCCATTGCTAATGCCACACTTGAGCCACGTCCTTCAATTGGTAGGTGGCTAGTTTCTCCTTCTCTATTGGAGACACTCCCATAGCTTCAAGCACATTAAACACCTCCTCAATAAACCCTTGCGGGTATTCATCCAGTTTGGAACCATAGAAGGTATGGGGATTCATTTTTGTGAAATCCCTTATCTTAGAAGCGGTTGTGCTTGCATTGGGGTTCACTTGGACTCTAGGATCCCTAGAGACTTGAGCCGTTAGAGCATGAGTCAAAATTTGGAGAGTCATCCTTATCTCCACATTAGTCATAGCCCCCTCATCATTAGGAGCTTGAGGAGCCTAAGGCCGTTGAGGACCTTGAGGAGCAACTGCCTCATCATTAGCAACCCCTTCTTCCACTCTCCTTGTGGCCGCTCTTCTTGTATTCATATTCCTAGATGCACTAGAAAAGGGTTAGGAAAATGATTTCATAGAGTAAAAACTCCAAACACGACTAATGCGTAATCAAAGAAGTGAAAAGTTCCTAAGCATCTTATAGCCTCTCATTCATAAGTGTGGCGCGCTTCACACTCATGAACAAAACTCTACTAGTCGTGGTTCCTGAGATATCAACCTAGATATTATCCCAAAACCTTATGCTGTGATACCAAGTTTGTCACGACCCGCGTCAACCCCCTAGAAGTAACATGGCGTACTTGACCCCGAAGGGTCTCGTACAAACCTTTAACATCATCATCACATAAAGGCATACAAATATATCGAAAAATTAAAAACTTTTACAATCGAAGTCAACTTCTTTCATAAAGGAAATTAGGAAATAGACTTGTCTCAATCACCATCTAGAACATAAGAGTACAAATAGGGTAAGAGCCCTTTACATCAATAGAGTCTCCAAAAATATGAAATACTATATAGTCTTAAACATAAGAAGTAAACTAGAAACTAGGATCAATGGCAACTTGTCCTCGAACTTGAGGACTCAACAAGCCTAGGGAATAGTCGACCCAAGCCTCATGTTGATGGAAGTAGTAAGTGTCAACGGCTGGAACCTACACTCATAGTAAAGTAGAAAATATGGGTTAGCACAGTTAATTGTACTAAGTATGGATGCCATGCACAAAAATCCTTAAACATGCATAAAAGGGACATTTAGTTGAAAACATGCCTTTATCAAGTTTAGAAACCATTATGCACATTTATGAGGAAACATAAACCAAACCAACATACAAGCAACCCAAAGCCACACTAGTGCAATGCGAAGGTAAAGTCCCATAATCCTACCAAATGCTAAGTATCACATTTAGGTCACCAACAACATACATATCTTACAATAGTCATAGTCAACATACATAAGAGGGAAGACATTCATATCTCATAACATTCATACATACCTTTTTCATACTTAGCTCATAAGTCATCATAACATCATATAATAAGAAAACCTTACCATAGTTCACATTCATATTAATTTAGGGAAGAATTCCAATAACCGACATAGACCATGTGAGCTACATGGAATCCGGTGTTCTACCCCCACACCTAAAAGAGGTGTTCTACTTGCCTAAGGTAGAACTAACATAATAGCTTCTAGGTAGATCCACTAGGTAAGACCTATGTGGGCACATAGTTATGGGACAAGGAGATTGCTACTAGAAACCCAGACTTGCTAAACGTAGAAGGTTTCCATCTCATGAGCTAACATACATTGGGAAGCCGGACTTGCTAAACTTAAAAGCCCCCATCTCACTTTCATGTGCTCTTGGTGCTAAGCATTATTCCCTTTAAAAGTCGCCATTAGACTTTACTTAAGTTCATATTCATATAAACATACATTAGGAACTCATGCCAACATATCATTATAATAGCTCATAGGTTCCTTAATTTAGAATGCTCCTTTAACTTTAGAAACACTAGCATGTGATTAAATCCTTCACATTATAGTTGTATTGTGATCATGAGAATGTTCTTTCAATCAACACAACAAGCTTACCATAAGCATACAAACATATTTCATGCATAAACAACTGTATGGGGTATAGGGATGAAGGATCTTGCCATCAATACCACAAAAACACAATAGATATAGAATCACTACTATCTAAGTACATCACAATCTCATGCATAATTCCCATAAAGAGGCATAACCTTCACACCTTTGCCCCTCAAGGGTCTTGAAATCACAATCAACCCAACTATATACAATTACGACATAATATAGAAGGAATTCATGATCGAATAGCTTAATCAACATAAACATATTCAATTGACTCATTCATAATATCATCCAACCCACAATATCAATTCAAGATCTATCAATATGGGGAACACATGGGTCTGTGGGGAATTCTCATTATAAACATCAATTATCCATCAATATATTCCTAATTCGTCATAAAAAAACCATAAACAATCATAATTAAGCAATGAAAACGTTTCGGAAAGAAAACCCATATTATAAAATGAAAACCCTAGATTTGGGGGATTTGATATCTAGAAAACATAATTTGAAGGGGATCCTTGGGTGATAGCTACCTGAGGATGAAAAACAAACATACCTCAACTAAGAAGCTCCAAGATATTTTGGGAAAAACCTTGAAACTCTAGCAACCCTAGCTCCAATGTCTTCTTCTTCTTCTTGAGTCTAGAGAGAGAGTTTTTGAGAGACTGTTGATGCTCTTGGGTTTCTTCTTTTATTAAGTGGGAGTAACTAAAATTGAAGGAATTTGACCTTAAAAAGTATATACTTGTTAGGAAAGGAGTGGAAAAGTGTTGGTTCATGTTTTGGAAAGACTACTTAAAGTCCCCAACTTAAAACTTAAAAAATATGGAATTCACGCTGGAGCTCACCCATTTGACCCTCTTCGCTCGCAAGGGCACTAAGCGACTCGCCAAGTGAACCCTTGGCTCGCCCAAATTTCCAGTGAGCTCCAAAAATGGGCAGCTCATTTAGGCGATGGTGATGTCTGTTGGGCGACTCGCCAACCCGTTGGGCGATCTTCAACCCATCTCACCTATTTTTTCAGAACATATCTAGGAGAGACAGACCACTAGGTGACCCAAGTGCACTTTGGCGCATTGCCAAGTTGCTTGGGTGACCATGCTGCCAATCTCCAACCTATCCAAAGAGAAACAAGTTCTCCTTCACCCTCCTTTGATAGCTAAGGACCTTACCTCCATCCTAGATGTTTACCTCCCTCATTTTTTTTGCTTTAGTTTGGTCTTAAACATCTCCGGAAGTTACCTAAATCCTCACATTAGCCCTCATTCAACCTATACACCAACTTGAAGTTATACCAATCTACATGATGAGGCTCTAGTTTAGCCTATAGATTATCCGGGTTGTTACAACACCAAAGAAGTTGAAACAAGTAAGTTCGTTTTTAACACTGTTGTGTTTTCTTTTTCAGAACTATTGTGTTTTGTGGAACTGTTATGTTACATTTTCTCGGATGCAGGTGCTACAGGAAAGGGAACAGAGCGAAGATCTCAGTCTAGAATGTCTTCTAAAAGCACAAGATCGAATACTACCAAGTCTTCTAGTCAAGAATTGCGAAAAATGGACAGAAATCCCTTGGTTAGTGAGAAAGATGATATGCAAATCAATATTTCATTGCCTCCATCTATTGTTCAAGTTATGAAACACACCGAAACAACTGAAAATGGTATGATATTTTTAATACATATGTTATGTTATTAGTTTGTAGAACTGAATTTGGTCGGTAGTCTTTACCAAATTATGAAACTGTAGGTTCACCTAATCCTAAAAAGGTAAGAAGAGTTCAAGGGAGCAACATGTGCAAAGAAGTTGTTGCACTAGAAATTGGACAAAAGTTGAAAGTAACCGTTTACAATAATAGAATGGTTGGAACAAATAGCAAATTGTTTTCAAGTCATTTGGGAAAAATTGTTCGTGATCGTAATATTTATCCATTGGGAGTATCATCGTGGAATGATATTAAACAAGAAAAGTTGAATCATATGTGGGCAGCCGTTGAGGTAGCAAATGTCACCTGATTCAACTATATTATTCTTATTTGATACATCTGAGTATTCTTGTCCATATAATAGTCATTAAGGTAACACATGTAAATGTGATTCAAATATAGAGTTTTCTGTTGAATAATTTTCACATTTCACATGTGCTACTGCATTCAAATGTATGTGAATCACTGGATTTTTTTTCTCCAAGAGACTAAAAAGAAAAAGTAGATGTAGAAGATGCAGAGCTCTTTTTCTACTGGAACATCTACTACTTGAATTATTATGAGCTACTGGAAGATGTACATGATCTACTGGAATTCTTTTTCTACTGGAAAATTTTCTTATTCTAGTAGATCAAACCTCTTTTTCATTTTGAGATCCTTTCTTGATACTTTTTCCTTATTAATAACTCAACTAATGGTTCGATTATTGTAGCATAAATTTGAGACTGTTGACATTAGTGATCATCGTGCTGATATCTTAAGATGGATGAATGACTTATGGAACAAATGGAGAGGAAACTTGCATGCAAAATATATGAAGGATAAGCCTATTCAACAGTCTTTTAGGAATATTCCAAGGGGAGTAGACAAAAAAGAATGGGAATGGTTAGTAAAGGAACATTTTGCTTCTGAAAGTTTCCAGTTATGACTACTGATTTAATAGTATATTTTCACTCTTTTCTAGTACTTGGTTTACCTCATTAGCGCCAAATATACCCAGTTTTTTATCCATGTTACTGAAATAGTAATTGTTCTTTGAATTGCTGCATCACCCGTTTGGTATAGACTGCTCCATGTGTACCTCAATCTCGCTTTGTTGAACTGCTTCTTAGTGATATCCAAAATAGAGGTAGTAATGTTAGAAGTAGTTTTGTAAATTGAGGGTCTAAGTCCATAAAATTTGTTATTACTCTTGGACTTCCAATTCAGTAGTAATGATAGTATTATTGCAACAATATCATTTAGGGGACAAGTGAATTCCCCTTTTCATGGATTTCCAGGTGGATTTTCAGTAGGAGATTGCAGCAGTACCTCAATCATGCATTTGTTTCTTTTGGAAAATCTTCTAGCTTCTTTCTTTCTAAACAAAATAAATTTTACCAACTAAGACAATTTTGTATTCAGGCAAGAAGCAGTAGGAATGCAGCAAATAGAGCTAAGTTGACGATGCTTCATCATATTGGTAGCACGCCTATTCGAGAGAGTAATTATCAAAAGGTATTATCATAAAACTATTTCATAAATGGAATATTTACAAGGTTTGAGTTCTTTGACATGTTTTCATTTGATGTAAAGTGAGGGAAAGATGGCAATCTACTAGATTTGGCAACCATTTTCTTTGAGACTCGTAAGAAAGATAAGAAGCTTGTTGAACTTGAAGCAATTGAAAAACATAGGCGTTTGGTAAATTCAATATGTTTATTACTTGAAATTGTTTTGTGTTTTGATAGAAACATGTTCTTTTATATATTTCTTAGGCTCAACTCAAAGAAATTGTTCAAGCAGATCCATCTCTACCTAGCATAGAGATTGTTGAAAAATGTTGTGGACCTCAAACTCGTAGCCATGTATTTGGATTTGGGGGTGGAGTAAAGGCGAACGATTTAAAAGGTGGAACTTCCTCAAAGGCTGAACTATTTTCTGCTCTATGTTCAACTCGATAGGATAACAAATCCTTGAATGAAGAAAACAAATTCTTGAATGAGGAAAACAAATCCTTGAACGATCGCTTGTCTACCTTAGAAAATGAGATGAAAGAAATAATGAAAATGAAAGAATTATTCGCTGCTCAACAGTCACATGTTCAAGCTTCGAAATCTTTTGTTTCAACTGAATGACCTCTACTTTTTTGTTGACCAAGTAAGCAACAAGATACTCAACTTATTAGTTTATTTTGTTGATTTGCATATAGTAATTTTCTACTTAGACTAATTCTAGCAAAAAATCATGGTAGCTAATACTTTCCAGCTAAATTATATAAACTAGATTTAGATGAATCCATCGTCATCTCTACAAGTTTTTTTGTTCTGATTGTCTTAGAATTTAAATACAATTAGGTTAAACTCAATCGAGCAGAAGTATAGGTAGTGTCCTTAGAAAGTAGAAACTAATGTCATGTTGGATGGGTTGTTCAAGGTTGTTCTGAATGAATGTATAATTAAGTAGCCATGAGAAACTATATGTGTGGATCTGATATGTGTGGATTGCACAAGCATTAACCATTAGGCAACAATGGCATCTAGACGAGCCATGTATCTTTAACCTCTAATGTTTATCATCAGCAGGTAAACTATTTGATAACATTCGTAAAATAAAAGGAAAGTTTTAACGAGAGTTTAGGATACTAGATCTTCATAGAAGTTAAAGAAATTGTTTTAAATTTCCTTAGGCTTCTCCAAGCTGATTTACATGTAAATCTGCCCGTGTCTTCAAGGGTTTAGTCTGGGACATCTTTGTGTGCATCATGAATTTTGATGCCTTGAATGTGCTCGGCAATGTGAGAAAGAATTGTATCCATTAGTTTTGGCATATTGCATATTTTATTTTCAATGTAGTCCGAGACTTTGATATCCTTAGAGCTTTGCTGATGATTAAGGAGGTTATAGAGGGGGCCTTTTCTCGTCCAGTTATCCCACCAGAAAGAGTAATTTCCCTTAGCAATTTTCAAGAGTATGAGATGATCATAGTATTTTTTAACCTCCATCATCCTTTTCCACATATGAGATTGCCCATATCTCCATTTACTTCCAACTAGATGATTTCTAGTACAATACTTAGCCTCTAAGAACTGGTTAAGTAGAGATGTTCTTGTTCTAAAATTCCACAAGACCTTAGCTAGTAGAATAATAGAACTCTGTACAGAATTCAGGTTATGATATAGACTGCCCTTCTTCTTACTGTTTCTATCATAACTGTAAGCAAACCAGTGTGCCTTTCTTCTCCATGTTCTGTACTGCTGCGTTCTTTTGTTTTTGCTGAACAAGGAAATATATTACTTTATCAAAAAGTGTCTACAAAGACTTGTGTCACTACCACTGAACTAGCAGAATATTTACATCCATTACAGGAGCACTAGAAGGAGAACTGGTACTTCCATGTATAAATAGAGATGCAACAGTCTGCACTGCTGCATTCTTGGATTGCCTCTTTACTTATTAAATTCTCTATGCACAAATAGTATTTGGATTCTTGATAAATGCATCTCAATGTTTTTCTGATCATTTTTTCTTATGTTCTGCAGCTTTTGTTGATGTTACTAGATAACACTTGGTGAAATTTGAACTGCTTTTGGGGTGAGTGATCAACCTAATTCAAGTATGAAATTTACATGTATACAATAGTTATTTATCATTTTTTAAAATTTTGAACCAATAGATTTTGAAGATTGAAGTTTCAAGTTAAGATACAAGTTTGGAAGTAACGCACAAGCCTGTTATTAGTTTTCTACAAATGTAATGCAAAACTCAATTGTATAGTCTAACTCGGAGGTTAGATATGTTTTTTGAAGAAAATATTGCAACTAACATCATGGGATGTTAACCAATTATTATACTTAATCGTAATCTTTATCTCTATCTTCTTGGTTTTGTCTTTCTATATCCTTTTTTTAATCGAGAGTTTTAGTGTTTGTTAAATAGTTTTATTTATTGTGATATAAATTTAACTAGCACCATTGATGTTCAATCTATGGCCAAAAATGTTGCTCGTCTCTAAAGGACAATTTAAGACCACAAATTTCTCATCTCTATGGAATAATCTAGGACCTGAAATATTATCGTCTCACAAAGTAATAATGGACCAGATCATTCTTGTCTCTAAGCATAATCTTGGACCAGATCATTCTCATCTATAAAACTAATCAAGGACCAAGTCATTATCGTCTCTAAAACTAATCAAGGAACAGGTCATTATCGTCTCTAAAACTAATCAAGGACCAGGTTATTATCAGCTCTAAATTAAACTAATCAAGCACGAACATGTTCTCGTATCTAACAATTTTTAGGACCTCGTTGTTGATGGTCGCTAAAGAGATTTAACGACCTGAAAATACGACTTCCCCAAGAAATATATGGTCTATTTGAGGCCAGATGTGTAACTACTCTAAAAAAATTTCATGACAAGATTTTTCCCCATCTCCAATGCCATGTAACGACCAGCCTTTTCTCTTCGTCGCTAAAGACCGATTCCAACAAAGAATGTTGCGACGAGTGGTAACCAGCCTTTTATGGTCGCTACTTCGCATTTGGGACCGGATATAGACTTTTAGGGACTAGATTTCCCTTCTTTAGAGATTATTTTTCTTGTAGTGATTGTCTCCCAACTCAGAGTTCTTACACTTGATTGATAAAAAATAGATACTATGAAAACTGATACTAAACTAAGAATTTAAAAGTGTATTTATAGTCACAAACAATATGTTGTGAAGCACTATTCGGCGCAATAAGTCGGGATCGCGATCCACTCGGCAATCCTCCCTTTGGTCAATTCCATCGCCTTTATGGTTTGGACTTCATCATCTTCAAGTTCTTTAACTTTGGGCGATCTAGCACTACATCGCGGAACCGTTCAACGACTCACCAACTGCTCCTTTCTATCGAAGACTTGATTTTCTTCTTCAGGTCTTGGCACACTGGAACTTTAGGCGAGATCATGGACATTCAGTGACTCGCCCCAATGGGCTAGGCGATCATTAGGCCTTCTATTCTTCGTTCTTTCAGCCTCCTTGTTCATTTTTGCTCATTAGTGTCCATGCTTCGTTCCTCAACCCAAATACCTGAAAATCAAGAATTTACATCAGTTAATGGCACCAAATAAGCATTTGAGGACACTACATCTATTAAAATAAAGCCCTGAATGAGTCCAAATAATGGACTCATCAGTGCATGTCCCAACTACTCTAGTCAATTAGAGGATTTATTCAGACATAGTTAGATTTAGCTTATATTTTGGAGTTATATTCCAGTATCATTAACTCTTATTCAATAATTATATATTCACACCAGTATTGGGCCATCATTCAGTTAATCACATGTTTTGAGCTTCCGCATAGTATCTTTTGATTAGTTGTTTAATTATGCTTATGATATGCCAGCTCAGGGTTTGCCTGGGGTCCCTCTTGATCCTAGGTCATATGTTTACATCCGGTAGGTAGCCTCATTGCCTGAAAACTAGTGTTTGAGACTCGAGTTTCCTTCTTTTGGCCAGTTGAATGTTCTTATACATATTTGAGTTTATTATTTTGAGACATTTGATTTAAAGTTCTACTTTTGAGTTCATCTAATACTGATTAAGTCTTTCGATGAGAGTTGATATAGGCCAAGGCTTCACTTAGGGCCAAGGTTGGTTCTCAAGTGCCGGCCACATCCAGGGTTTAGGCTCGGGTCATGACAAACATGGTATTTAAGCACAAATTTCAAGACTCCTAGGGTGTTTATGAAGCCTTGTATATAGAGTCCTATCAAATATGGTGAAGCGCCACATCTATAATTAGGAGTCTTCGACCTTTAGGAACTATCTCACTTCTTCATACTCTTTTCATGCTTTAGAGTTCAACTCTATAAAAGTTTCTTTCAAATTTGGGTTTGTGCGTATCATTCAAATCATGCCTATGCGAAGAGCTGTCCGAAGTCGCCTGCTATTATGAATGTTGATCACATGATCAAGGTGTTCCCAATGCAGCAGAAGCAACCCCAGATAGAGGTCACTAATGCTGAGTTCCAGGATGCTATCCAGATGTTAAGTCAAGTTGTGACCAACCAAGATGGGAAACATAGAGGGGTTCGATAGAATGTTGCTGATGCATCAAGAATATGTGAGTTCTTGAGGATGAATCCTCTGAACTTCACCGGTTCAAGTGTCACTAAAGATCCAAAAAACAATGTGGAAGATGCAGAAAGTGTTCGAGTTGATGCATGTTGTAGATGTTGAGCGCGTGGAACTACTTGCATACCAAATGAAGGGTGTTGCTAGAGTATGGTACGACTAGTGGAAGAATAGTAGAGTTGAAGGGGGCCAAGTTGTGAAATGGGTTTTGTTCGAAGATGCCTTTATCCTTTATGGGGCGTTTCTTTCACCATGAACTGAGAGAGGCAAAGGTAAGTAAATTCCTCACTCTTAAGCGTGAATCCATGAGGGTGCGTGAGTACAACCTCAAGTTCACTCAAGTGTCCCATTATGATTTAGAGATGGTTGTTGATATAAGAAGCAGGATGAGTTTGTTTGTGTTTGGGTTGTCTCGTCTGTCAAGCAAAAAGGGTAAGGTAGTTCTGTTGATAGGAAACATGTACATAGCAAGGCTTCTGATCCATGTGCAACAATTTAAGGATGATAATTTAAGAGATAGAGAAGAGTTCCGAAACAAAAAGGCTAAGACAAGAAAAAATGAGTCCGGGTAGCAGAAGAGTAATGCAAACCGGTGATTTTTTTAACAAAAACAAAATGGACCTACTCAATCATCTTCTAGTGCACATGCACCAAAGAAAATAGGTGAGTTTAGGAATCAGAATTCTCAAAACTTGAGAGCTAGACCTGGACATTCTCAAGACAGTGTGGGACAAGGAGGTAAACAGACTTCTGTATGTGCTAAGTGTGGTAGGAACCACCCATGAGTGTGTCGTGATGGCTCCATTGGTTGCTTCAAGTGTGGTCAGAATGGTCACTTTATGTGAGAGTGCCCTAAGAACCGGCAGGGTAGTGACAATGGGGGTAATAGAGCCTAATCTTCTTCAGTGACTTTGGCAGACAAAGTTGTACCTAGAGGTGCTACTACAGGGACAGACGAAGGGGCTAACCACCTGTATGCTATCACTAATCTGTATTAGCGAGCAAATTCACCTTATGTTGTCGTTGGTATGATCAAAGCCTTTACTTTGATGTATATGCATTGTTTGATCCAAGTGTGACTCCATATATTGCCATTAGGTTCGATATTATTCTCGAACAACTTCTTAAGCCTTTTAGTGTTGCCAAACCTATTGATGAGTCTATTCTAGCTTAGAGAGTTTATCGTGATTGTACCATTTTTGTCAATCACTAGGACACCATGGCTGACTTAGTCGAGTTAGATATGGTGGACTTTGATGTTATCTTAGGTATATACTGGTTTCATGCTTGTTATGCCTCATTTGATTATAGGACTCAAGTAGTTAAGTTTTAGTTTCCTAATAAGTATGTTATAGAGTGGAAGAGTACTTCAGCAGTTCCTAAGAGTCATTTCATTTCGTACCTTAAGGCGAGAAAGTTAGTTTCCAAGGGGTACATTTATCACTTAGTCCGAGTTAATGACTCTAGTGTTAAGACACCACCTATTTAGTTAGTTAAAGTTGTGAGTGAGTTTCCAGATGTTTTTCCAGATGATCTTCCTCGAGTCCCTCTTGAGAGAGAAATGCACTTCAGTATAGAAATTCTTCCTGATACTTGTCCTATCTTTATTTTGCCATATAGAATGGCTCCATATACTTAAAAGATTTAAAATAGTAGTTGAAAGAACCCTTTGATAAAGGTTTCAATCGACAAAGTGTCTCACCTTGGGGCGCTCTGGTCTTATTTGTGAGGAAGAAAGATGGTTCACACAGGATGTGTATTGTTTACCGCTAATTTAACAAGGTTACTATAAAGAATAAGTATCCCCTTTCGAGAATTGATGATTTCTTCAATCAACTTCAGGGTGCCCCTTGTTTTCTAAGATAGACCTCAGATTCGGCTATCATTAGTTGAGAGTAAGAGAAAGTGACATCCCTAAGACAACTTTTAGGATCCACTATTGTCACTATGAGTTTCTTGTTATGTCTTTCGGTTCGACTAATGCTCCTGCAACTTTCATGGACCGTATGAACAGAATGTTTAAGCCTTATCCTTATATGATTGTTATCGTATTCATTGATGACATTCTAATTTATTTGAGGAATGATGAGGAACATGCTAGTCATCTCAGAGTAGTTTTTCAAATTCTCAGAGATAGAGTGTTGTATGACAAATTCTCTAAGTGTGAGTTTTTGCTTGAGTAGGTGGCATTCTTTGGCCACATTGTTTCTGGTGATGGGATTCGAGTTGACACTCCGAAGATTGAGGCAGTGCAGAAGTGGCCTAGACCCACGTCTCCAACTAATATTAGGAGTTTCTTAGGGTTGGTTGGTTATGATACATTGTTTGTCGAGGGGTTCTAATCTATCTCATCCCCATTGACAAAGTTGAATCTGAAGACAACAAAATTTCAATGGTCTGAAGCTTGTGAGAAAAGCTTCAGGAATTAAAAACTAGGTTGACTACTGCCCTAGTGTTCACCTTACAAGAAGGTATGCAAGGTTTTGTTCTGTATTGTAATACGTCCAAAGTTGTACTGGGTTGTGTATTGATGCATTATGATAAAGTTATAGCTTATGCCTCCAGAAAGATTAAGAGTCGGAAGAGGAATTATGCAACCCATGATCTAGAGTTGGCTGTTGTAGTGTTCGTTTTGAAAATATGACATCCTATCTCTATGGTTTTCATGTTGATGTGTTCACCGACCACAAAAGTCTTCAGTATGTATTTAGTGAGAAGGATTTTAATCTCAGACAAATGAGGTGGTTGGAGTTACTCAAATATTATGACATGAGTATTCTCTATCACCTAGGTAAGGCTAATGTTGTTGCAGATGCTTTGAGCAGGTTGTCTATAGGCAATACTTCCCATGTTGAGTAAAGCAAGAAGGTGTTAGCCAAAGATGTGCATAGACTTGCACGATTGGGAGTTCGGTAAATGGATTTCAATTAAGGTGTAGTGGTGGTGATGAATGGGGTTTAATCATCACTAGTGTCTGAAGTGAAAGAGAAATAAGATAGAGACCCTGTTTTGCTTGAATTGAAGGCAAATGTTTAGAATCAAAAAGTGATGGCCTTTGAACTAGGGGGAGATGGTGTACTTAGATATTAAGGTAGATTGTGTGTGACAAGGGTGGATGAACTCCAAGAGAGGATAATGGAAGAAGCTTATAGCTCCTGATATTCTATTCATCCTTGTTCCAAAAAGATGTATCGCGACTTGAGAGAAGTCATTGTTAGAGTAATATGAAGAGGTGTATTGCAGAGTTCGTTGCTAAGTGCCAAAATAACCAACAACTCAAGGTAGAGCAAAAAATTCCATGTTGTATGGCTCAGAATATACATATTTCGGAATTGAAGTGGGAGATGATCAATATGGACTTTATCACTGGTTTGTTGCGGTCTCGTAGGCTAAATGATTTTGTTTGGGTGATTGTAGATCAGATGACTAAATCAGCTCATTTCTTACAGGTAAAGAATACCTTTTCAGTAGAAGATTACGCCAAATTATATATTCAAGAGGTAGTCAGAATTCATGGAGTTCCAATGTCGATCATTTCAAATACGGGTACACAACTCACCGCTCAGTTTTGGAAGTCCTTTCTGAAAGATTTGGGTTCAAAGGTAAATTTTAGTACTATTTTTCATCCTCAGGCTAATGGTCAAGCAGAGCATATGATTGATACTTTAGAGGACATGTTGAGGGCTTGTGTGATCGATTTCATGGGTTATTGGGATGATCACTTACCTCTCATAGAGTTTGCTTACAATAATAGGTATCACTCTAACGTAAATATGGCTTCTTATCATGGTTTTTATGGGAAGAGATGTAGATCTACTATTTGATGGTTTGAGGTTGATGAAGATGGGTTGATAGGACAAGACTTAGTTCATCAAGCTATAGAGAAAGTGAAGATCACTCAAGAAAGGTTGAAAACAACACAAAGTCGTCTGAAATACTATACCGATGTTAGGCGAAGAGACTTGGAGTTTGAGGTAGATGATAGGATTTATTTGATGGTTTTACTTATGAAGGATGTTATGAGGTTTGGCAAGAAGGGGAAACTTAGTTCCCGATATATTGGTACTTACATGATATCCAAGAGGATTGGTAATATAGCATATGAGTTGGAGCTACCGCCAGAGTTAGCAGGAGTCCATCAAGTATTCCATATTTCATTGTTGAAGAAATGTATTGGCAATCCTTCACTTATTATACCTAGTATAAAGATTGTTATTATGTATAGTCTAGCTTATGAAGAGGTTCCCGTTGAGATACTTGATCGTCAGGTTTGCAAGTTGAGAACCAAGGAAGTAGCATATGTCAATGTCTAATGAAGGAACCAGTTTGTTGAGGAAGCTACTTGGGAGACTAAGGAGGATATGAAGAAGAGATACCCACATCAGTTTGCTTTCAGATAAATTCTAGACCAAGGTTATATTTTTTGTAAGACAATCTTTTAATTGATATGCTATGTTGTGCTAAATTGCATGTTGGGTGTTTGAATTTGGTGTTAGATGTTGCCACCCTTAGTCTACTTAGAGTGATCTCATTCAAGGACAAATGTACCCAAGGGGGAGATATTGTAACATCCCGCCTTAGAAAGAGATAAATTTATAAATAACTAATTTTGAAAAAGGTAATTTGAGATTTGTTCAAGTTAAGCTTAAGTTGTGAGGTTTGGTCAACTTCAAATTACCATAACTTTCAGTAGGTGATAATTTAGGTAGCCCATAACATATTAAATGAAAGGTCTTGAATCCTCTTTCCAACTCCACCAAGTTTGCTAAATTTGGAATTTGGATAAGGGAGATATGCCCATTTGAAGTCAGCTTGTCTAGTTAAGGAAAGTTACCCAAATTTGTGAGGGGTATTTTGGTCTTTTCCTTACCCCATCAACTTTAAACTTTTAGCAATATTTTAGGCGTCTAAATTAATCTGGGTAAGTTTTTACCACTCTAAATTATGCTTAGGGTTTTGAGAGGAGTTCAAGTGTTCGTCAAGATTTCTTGTGAATCGAGGATTTGTTTCACCAAATTAAGGTATGTAAGATTCCATAGTGTTGGATTTGTTCGCCCTCATGCCAATCATGGTATCTTTTACCCATGAATTCATTCTTGCTGTTGAATTGTTGAGTTCTTGAAAGGTTCTTGAATTTAAACTATAATGGAGTTTTGTTTTGAGTTTTGAGGCAAGGGTTTGCGAATGAGTTGATCAAGTTGATAGTTATTGGGGTTGATAGTTATTGGGTGGGTTTCACTCAGATTTCTGGGTTATAAGAATTTGAGAGTATTGACTTTCAAATTTCAATGAGTATGAGTTGAATCGAGTTTGGGAGAGGAAGAAAAGATCGGGAAAAAATAAGCACCCAAGTCTGCATCGCGGATATGCTTCAAATTCCAGTCCCCAGAAAATCTCCTCCCTTTCCACGTTGAGGAGAGAACGTGGACTCCACTGTCTAAAAAATATTTTGCGAGTAAATAATTTAATTTTTCTCCACATCGTGCCATTTTCTCCCCACTTAGTTTCTTTGCTCAATTCTAGTTATCAACTATCTAAAACCCATTTAATAATCACAAGATTCTTCATATCATGAATCATAACCTTTGAATTCATAATTCAATTCAATGTAGAGTAAAGAGTAAAGTCTTGAGAGTTCTTTCGAATCATTTTCAGAAGTCTTTTACAATCTATTAAAACTTGTTTTAAGACTTGAGTACTTGAGTATGAGGATGAGGAGAGTTGAGTTTAATTTTTCAAAATGAATATATGGGGACTAAGTATTCCCAAGAGTAAATGTTTTACATTTAAAATGACAGGAAACCTCGATTTCCAAATGAGTTCATGAGGAGTTTTTGAGTATAATCTCCTTTAAGAGAACATTTTGAGTAATAATCTCAAATCTTGAGGATGAGGAAATATTTTTAAACTGATGAGTGGAGTTTTATTATTGGGAGTAGTATAAATTAAAGTACAGATATGGGGACGAGTTCAGACAACTCAAAGTCCTTATAAATCATATAGCCAACGTAGGTAGAAAGGGTCATACTTTTTAGACAATTCGTTATTTCTTTTTAAGCATAACATAGTGGATCCACTTAGTTGAGGATGTCTAATACTCCATCAAGGTATAGGACAATTCAGGCAGCGTGGACGAGTCGTTGTATCATCACAAAGCTCATAGTGATGATTGTCGGTTAGAAAATCTCCCAAATTTAAGTTATTTTGTATCTTTATATACAAATAAGAGTGATTATTTTATTTTGAAATACACTGAGTTTTTGTCTACTGGTTAAAAGCTTTATATAAACTGCATCTTTACTGTTGCTTTTATACTGTATTGAGTTGAGAATCCATGAGTTGTTGTCTACTATTTTAAAATCTTTAGATGACGTGAGTATGTTTAACTTTCAAAGTTCAAGCTTTCATGTAATGTTTAGTGTTCCGCTTACTTGCTGGTACTTTCAATGTACTGATGTCATTTGGCCTGCATCGTTTCATGATGCAGATACATGAGATCAGGGTCACCAACAGGCGTTCCACTGTTACCATTTGCAGTTCCAGAGTTGTTTGGTGAGCCTCTTTTCTTCTACAGGATCCCTTATTTATTTCTATTACTTCAGTTTTTCTAGGATGCTCAGCGGTCTTGTCCCAACATTCCTCATAGTATTAGAGGCTTCATAGATAGAGAGTAGTAGTTTATGATTGTGTTTTTCATTTCCATTGCTAATGTTTGAGACTCGAGTTGTCTTCTTTTTGCAAGTTGAGTGTTCTTATACATTTCTGAGTTTATTATTTCGAGACATTTGAGTTAAAGTTTTACTTTTTGAGTTCATGTAATGTTGAGTAAGTCTTCCGCGGAGAGTTGAGCCACGTTAAGGGTTTGCTAGGGGCAACCAATGGTTCTCGAGTACCGGCCATATCTAAGGTATAGGCTTGTGGCGTGACAGTTTTCATGTTATTATCATAACTTTCCAGTTGATTGTTATAATTTTGTATATTTTTTGTGGCCAGCAAAAAAAAGAGAAGGAGAAAATGAAGATTTGTTTGGGCATCAACAGGTGAACTTTAAAAGTGATGCATTAAGTGCACATGTGAACTCAGGAGATGTTTCAATAAGTACTCTTGTGAAATCCTTTTTTTACTTTTTGGCTTTTGAGCTCTTAACCAAGGGACTGTGTTGTAATGTCCATGATGCATAAGTACTTGATTTTCCCATTTCTAAGACTGAAGATTTTGTTTAGTACTGCTTTTGTCTTAGTACTATTGGTCATATTAATAATTTTTATTTATATATATATATGATAAGTACGAAGGTCATTAAAAATGATAATTGAATTTTGTTTCCCAATATTAAAGGACTCTACAATAGGCAAAAACTGACATTTACTATTTTATTAAGGATTTCTGAAATATATGGTAAGAGAAGAATTTGTTTAAAAACTTAAGGAGCTTTAAAATGTTTTGTAAGATCAGAATATATGGTAAGAGGTATTAGGAGAATTAGTAACTAAGGAATCCTAAAATAGATGCCAAGAAGAAAATATATACTAAGAGTTCTATGAGAAGTCTGTAGAAGAAGAATATTATTTTTAGGGAAGATTATTCTCACAAATAATGCATATGTAGGTCAATTGACCAAGGCAATTTTATATATTATGAGTATTTTATAATTAATTTATCTTTGTTATCGTCGTTCAAGGTTTCTTTGTTAATTTTTGCTTAATGCCCTGGTGTTTTGATCCAAACAACATTCTCAGAATTTAAGTTATATCATATTCTCTAATGGTATATCAAGATATTGGACTCTCTACATGTAGTCGTTCATTTTAACATTGTTACGCTTCATGTGAGAAAATGACTCAGGATATCTCTAGCTTATGAGCGAATAATTTTTGCTATACCAACATAAAACTTTCTGAATTATGTTTCGTGAAAAGAATAGTATATAGGCAAATATTCTATAAATGTGCAACATATGGGATAATATTTAATCAGACAGGTATGATACACACATATTTTCAATGGAACTTGAGACATACCAACAAGTGGCCTAAGTAATCCTTCAAGGGAAATAACATGTAAATGGCAAGCTTAAAGAAGCAATGATATGTAAACATATAAATAATAACGTCCACTAGACACGACTCAAACTACCCAGTAGACATGACATACCTAATAAAATCCTTAGAAATGCTAAACAAGTCATTTGACGTAAGCATAATATAAAGATGAATAATAAAATAGAATATAGCAAAAAAGTGAGATATAAGTCTCAACATCAACATTAGAAGTGATACGAAAATTATAGTACAACAACATCATAAGCGGAACCATACTAAGTTTGAGGACAAACCTATATATCATAGATGTGACTAAGGCAAACCCCTAGCTCACGAAAAAATCTAATAAATGAAAAATACTGAAAAATACAAGAAACTCATAACATGTGATCATGCCCTCGAATAATGAGGACTAAGCACTATTGGGATATATACTATTAACCATCTGTTTAGATATAATATTTATTATACAATAATTATTTATTCAACTTCAATTAAAAATTTAATTGATTATATATTTTCTTATGGTGTTAGTTTACTTATATAGTAGATGATTTAGTGTATAGAGTTTTAGCTTATACATAGATGATTAAATAAATAGTTCTTATAAGTAGACATTTATTTATTCACAAACTAAGATGTAAACTGCATATATCATCAGTCTGATTGTAGCACAAGATTATATATAATTTATCTTGATTATGGGAATGGTATAGTTCCAACATTTTGTGCTAGTGCATTTTATATATATTGAACGTGATTGAGTCGAGATAGTTGTTCTTAATCCTTAGATAACTATTATTATCAGTATACATAATTATCGTTTTGATTTATTAAAAGGTGAGATTCTAAGATGGGTCAATATGCCTTGTAGATTGGATGATAGTAACATATATTGATGAAGTAATAAGTTTGTTGATGAAATCCGTGTCTCGATATAGATACCGATGATATGCCTTTTTGAGAAGCTTATAAATTTTCATTGTGTCAAATATTGCAAGTTGATTTATGAATCCGGCACATGAAATAAGTTAAATTGTGCTCTAAAGGAAATTGATCATTGAATTAAATTCATTACTTATTTAATTTACTGATTAGTATCTGTAATCTTTACATAGGGAATTACATAAGTGTTAAATGGAGAATTTTGAAATATAAATAGAGAAATGCAATTAAGAATTTCTAATGGAATGATTTGTAATTTATTATTGTAAAAATTATTAAAATTAGTTATTTGGTTTTATTTAAATAATAGGAAGCCATAGTAATTAAATTTTGTGGTACCTACGGTGCCCATATTTAACTAGAACTCAGAATCCTATTCTAAAGGGAAAATGGAGAAGTAGTATGTCTTTCTCTATTCTAAGGAAAGGGAGAGGTACATGTCTTTTATCATTCTAAGGAAAGGGATAATTACATGTCTTTTTCTATTCTAAGGAAAGGGAGAAGTATGTATCTTTTTCTATTCTAAGGAAAGGAAGAACTACATGTCTTATTCTAACGAAAGACCGCACATTTTCTCTCCTACTTGGACTAGGAAGAAATTTAAATAAATAGGGCTTCTTCTAACCCTTGAAGCGGAGTAGGTTTTCTATACGATACCTTCCCACCCAAGTAAAGAGAGTGTTCGGAACTGAACTTGGGATCACTGTAGAAGATCGCAAAAGTACCGTCCAATTTGTGGACTAGCTTGTGGATTCTCTTGAAGGTTCTAGCTTCTTCACTAGCCTGTGGATTTTCTTGAAGGTATCTGCTCACGCTTTAAGAGGTAATTCTTGAGTTAAAACTCATTGATATGTAGTAATTCAACAATTTGAGGTCGTTTAGATGATATTTATAGGTAAATTTTTTTATCTTGAAAATTACATTAAATGAAAAATTACACGACTATGATTTGTTATTTTTTTTTAAAAAAATTGTCATTCAAGATACCTGACAATCTATGAGTTATGTTTTGAATTTTAATATTCAAAGTATACATAAATATGCTAAATTTTGGAAAATAGTACTGAGATATTATAAATAGATTTTAGAATTTTGTTCATTGCTTTTCGTTCGTGTATTTATTATTAGAACGTTATTACTGCCTACAGTCTTACTACTTGTATTGCGTAGGTTGTTAGCTTTATAGCCACTACTCTAAAAGGCTATTATCTTATAATCCTAGTTTATTGGTTTACTTTCCACCATAGGAGGGACTCTCTCTCTGATAGAGTCTCTATTATTTAATTGGTGTATATGTATCAGTTTAGTATTCATCAATAAAACGATCCTTTTTCTACTTGTTGCTCATATAATTATATGGTATTAGAGTCAACCTCTTAACTCTCCCTAGTTTTTTTCCATCCTTTGACTACCACTGTAGGCTCCCTCTTAACTTTCCTAAGAACTTATTTAATGTGGACTACACTGGTAGCAATCCTAACGTTGTTGTGCAGTTTAATCTCGTCTCGCAGGTGCCGATAAAGCTTGTTGGCAACCACAATTTATTTATATAAAAAGCCCAAATTTCCATGCTCTTGCGTGGACACAATTTGTTCGGCCATCTTAACGGCTCTTCTCCTACTCCATTGACTACTGTTACACTAAATAACAGAGAAATGGTGAACCCAACATATAGTCTTTGGTTCCGCCAATATCAATTGATCTAGAATGCCATCATGGATTTTGTCGATCCAATGATTGCTTCAACCGTGGTTGATGACTCGACTGCTAAACGTTCTGGGACTCCATGCACCTAGCTTATGCCAACAAATCAGAATAAGCTAGGATTTCTACGAATTTTGCAGGGCTTCAACATCGGATTATGGAAGAGGCACATCATTCCTGTTATTCTATTCACCCTGGTTTATTAAGGAGATCTATTGGTGGCACGGGATGAAGAAGGACGTTCCTGAGTTTGTGGCACAGTGTCCTAATTTCCAACAGGTAAAGGTTGAGCACCAAAAGCCCACTGGGATTGTTCAGGAGATACCCATACCTTTGTGAAAATGGGAAGCAATTAATATGGATTTTATTACAGGGTTACCTCGAACGCGTCGCAAGTTTGACTCTATTTCGGTATTTGTTGATAGACTAACAAAATCAGCCCACTTCTTACTAGTCAGGGCTACTTTTATGGTCGAAGACTATGCAGGGCTCTATATTAGAGAGATCGTTAGGCTACACGGTGTCCAAATATCTATTATCTCTGATAAAGGAGCACAATTTACCGCCAACTTCTGGAAATCCTTCCAGAATGGACTGAGGACACAGGTTAATCTTATTACAACCTTTCACCCTCAGAAAGATGGCCAGGCTGAGCGCACAATTTTGACACTCAAGGATATTTTATGAGTATGCGCGCTGGACTTCAAAGGAAGTTGGGATGACCACTTTTCTCTTACTGAGTTCGCATACAATAATAGTTATCATTCCATCATCGGGATGACACCTTATGAGGCTTTGTATGGGCAAAATTGTAGATCCCCCATTGGATGGTTCGTGGTAGGTGAGTCAGGGTTGATATGACCTGACTTAGTACAAAAGACAGTGGAGCAGGTTAGGCCCATTCGGGAGAAGTTGCTAACAGCTCAAAGCCGACAAAAATCATACTCAGATGTGCCACGAAGGGACTTAGAATTTTGTGTCAATGACTGGGTATTCTTAAAAGTCTCTCCTATGAAGGGTGTTATGAGATTTGGCAAAATAGGAAATCTTAGTCCAAGATTCATTGGGCCATACCAGATCCTTCAGAGGGTAGGACGAGTGGCTTATGAGCTAGAATTGCCTTCGAGGCTAGAATCTGTTCATCCAGTTTTCCATGTATCGATGCTATGGAAGTGCGTAGGAGACCCTTGTCGGGTTGTCCTAGTTTAGGATATTCAGATCACAAAGGAGTTATCCTACGAGGAAACTTCAATTGCCATGTTAGATCGGCAGGTTCGTAAATTGAGGACTAAACAGGTGGCTTCGGTAAAAGTATTGTGGAGAAACAAGAATAGAGAAGAGGTGACCTGGGAAGCTGAGGATGGCATGATGTCCAAATATCCTCACTTGTTTCATACCTCAGGGTGATGGCATATCAGTTTATATTATTGTTGTGAGGTTAGATACCTATATGATTTTTTTTATATATTGTTGGTTAAAATTATTGTTATTGTCGTTGTATATTTGGTCGCACTGTTATTGTGGATCTATAGTGCTTAGCTATTTAAGTCATCATGTGAGACGCCTAGGTTAGAATTTCTGCGTTTCAGGTGAGTCACATATTTCATTCGAGGACGAATGTATCTAAGGGGGGAAAGATGTAACACCCCAATTTTTTGGAACGTCTAAATTGACTCGTATCTTTATGGAAATACCAGGAGGGTGGCTAATAAATTCAGAATGATGTGTTATGTGATATTTTAAGTGTTCAAGGTTTGTATCTCAAGTTTTGAAGGTAGGTAAGTGGCAAAAGTTACCGTAAATTCCTTTTAAAGATTTTTCTGAAGTTTGGGTCAAATGTCTTGGAGGTTTTCTCCAAATCTATAAAGAGTTATGGTGCCCAAAACCCATGAAATCGAAGGTGTATGAGTCTAGTTTCCAATGCATCAACCCGTTCGTTCATACGACTTCACAATGGAGAGATATTTGTGTTTTTGCAAAACTACGAAAGCAGGCAGGTGAGGTGGGTCCCCTAGGTCGGTGGGACTTTATATATGTCATCTTATTCGACTTTTCTTCATTTTTCCTTCATTTTTCTTACTGAATAACCAGAAAACTAACAAAACCCACTTATAGGATCAACCAAGTTACATTTTTTTGTGACTTAAGTCCTTGACAAAGGTTGTTCTATGTGTTGAGCTCGTAAACATGGTATAATTTGATTTATCGATTTCCAAGCATATCGTACTTTAGTGTGTGGACAGCAGGGGTTTTGGCATATTTTAAAGTTTTGAGGTGTATTACGAACTTAAAATCAAGTTAAGACCCTTCTTCCATCCACTCTAGCTTTGATAAGTCAAAAATAACAATTTGCGATGAAAATACATATCTTTTATCGGATTATCGTGGTATCTTCTATTCTTTTATGTTGATTATGGTCCTGCCTTGTTGTAGTATCGAGAGGGGTTGTGAGTAAAGTCGTTAGGGCATGTGAATTCAGCGAAAAAGGTATGTTAAGACTATTCCCTACTTACGACATGTTTCCTTAAAGCTTTGGAGGAATGTAATTGGGTTGTCATCCTTGTTATACTTGTAGCCATTATTGTTGATTGTTGGCTGCTCGAGTTGATATAATCCTCCCTTGTCGGGATTTTTATTCAGTTAGTAGCGTCCCTATGTTGGACACGACTTAAAGGCTATTTGTATAGGTTTCTTACAACTAAATTGCTCGCTTTTAGCGTTTGGATTGTTATTATTGTAGTTGGGTATATTGTTGTTAGCTGCAGGAATGTGATCTATGCCTAGAAGGGCTATGTTCTGCCTACCGGGCTATATGGATGCCTAAGAGGGCTATGAGTTGCCTACAGGGCTATATTGAAGCCTACGAGGACTATGAATTTCCTACAGAGCTATATTGACTTCTAAGAAGGCTATGTGCTTCCTACAGGGCCATGTTGTTTCCTAAGAGGGCTATGAGTTGTCTGTAAGCTATGTTGATGCCTACGAGAGCTATGTGCTACCTACGGGGCTATATTAATGCCTAAGAGAGCTATGTGACTGCCTACAGGGCTAGGGGACTACCGATAGGGGTATAAAGACTGATTGACACCTTCCGAGCACATGGAGACCTGCGTAGGTGGTCTTGTGTGTTATTTGTACATGCTGAGCTTATGGGGGGCCTGGTTAGGTTGTTGTTTTATTATTTTTTATAAGTTAAGATTTAGGAGAAGGTCAGTACACTTATCTTATCCTTAATCTATTTATCGGATTATTCCAGTATATTAGAATACCTTCTCATAGTCTATTGCCTTCCATACTCTGTACATTATTTTGTACTGACGCCACATTGCCTGAGGGTGCTGCATTCTTGCATTCAGGTACCGACAGACGACCTAGTAGACCTCCTCAGCAGCAGGATTGACTTTTATCCGGTTGATTAGCACTTTTCCTCCGGAGCTGTCAGAGTTTGGAGGTATGTTAGATTTTGTTGTATATATTTTTATGGGTAGGCTGGGATCCTGTCCAGCCCATATTTACTACTCTTAGAGGCTTGCAGACTAGTGTGTGGGGTGTGTAGCTACACTATGGCCATTCTGGCCTAGTTTGTTGGTTTGCTCAAGTTTGTGAGCTGTTTGATGTATTGTATTGATATATACATGCTTTCAGTTTTGGTATAGAGATCATGGTGGTCTCAATGTCCCAATCAGGACTTCTGTACTAGTTGGCTATATCTTTATATGAACTCTTGGGAGTAGCTGTTGCGTTTATAGATCTGTTGACATGGGCCTTCCCGGCCAAGGGCTTAGTTTTAAGCCGAGATATACTTGTATGTGTTCTTGATTGTGTCTGGCTGCCATGCGCTAGTAGCAAATGGTTCAGCAGGGTCGGCTTGGGCCTATGTTTTGGCATTAGGAGCCAGTATCTGCCCTTGAGTTTGGGGCATGACATCTCGGGTCAAATTTTCGTGAAATTTACGCTGCCATTAGAGCAAGAGATTCCATCATCTCATAGAATGAGTTGTATGCAAAACTAATCGATTATGATCTCTTCCTCAACCATGAGGAATTGAAGAAAGAAACTAATGCTATCACTGCTGCTATGGTAAGTTACCACAGATCCACCACTTCCAACAATCGTACTGCTCGTCGGCCCAACAACAATTCACATTTGCATTCCAACAATCTGACAAGTTCTTCTGCGGAAGGTCGTTACACCAATAAACCTATTCCTTGACAGTTATGCAACAAATAGGGTCAAACTGCCAATGTTTGCAGGCCACAGTCTCACAATAATTTAGAGGTTAAGACAAATTTTCTATCAGGTTGCCGCAAACCTGCAATATCCCGCCTCAGAAAGAACTAGAACTAGAAAGAACTTATTTTGGAAAGAGTAATTTGGAAATTTTGGACATAGCAAGGTTAATGATCCATGTCAAGTAAGGAAGGCAACTATGTTGATAGGGGATGTGGACATAGCAAGGTTAATGATCCATGTGCAATAGGTTGAGGAGGACAAGCTAAGAATTTAGAAACAAGAAGGCTAAGACATTAGGGAATGAGTCCGGGCAGCAAAAGAGTAATGTTAGTCGGTCTTCTGTTCAACATAAGAAACAACGACCTGCTCCATCATCTCCTGGTGCACCTGCACCAAGTAACAGAGGTGAGTTCAACAATCAGAATTCACAAAATTTCAGAGCTACACCTGCGTAGTCTTAAGATAGTGTGGCACAAGGAGGTAATGAGACTCCTGCATGTGCTAAGTTTGGTAGAACCCACTCAGGAGTGTGTCGTGATGGCTGCACTGGTTGCTTCAACTGTGGTGAAAATGGTCATTTCATGAAAGAGTGCCTTAAGAAAAGACAAAGTAATGGTAATTGAGGCAATAGAGACCAATCTTATTCAGTTGCTCCCCCAGACCGAGCTGAATCTAGTGGAGCTACTTCAGGGGCAAAGGGAGTAGTGAATGGTCTGTATGCTATTACTAGTCGCCAAGAGTAAGAGGATTCACTAGATGTTGTCATTGGTATCATCAAAGTCTTTAATTTTGTTGTTTAAACTTTTCTAGATCCAGGAGTGAATCTATCTTTTCTGACTACTTATGTTGCAATGAATTCTGATGTTCTTCCTGAGCAATTTCTTGAGCCTTTCAGTGTTTTTATACTTATTTGTGAGTCTATTCTAGTTGAGACAGTCTATCATGATTGTACCATTTCCGTCAATCACAATAGCACCCTGTCTAATTTAGTTAAGTTAGACATAGTAGAGTTTGATATCATTCTAGGTATGGACCGGCTTCATACATGTTATGCCTCAGTCGATTGTAGAACTCAAGTTGTTAGGTTCTAGTTTTCTAATGAGCCAGTTATAGAGTGGAATAGTTGTTCAGCAATGCCTACGGGGCATTTCATTTCGTACCTTAAGGCGAGAAATTTGGTTTCCAAGGGGTGTGTTTATCACTTAGTCCTAGTTAATGACTCTAGTGTTGAAAGACCTTGTATTCAACCAATTATAGTAGTAAAAGTGTTTCCAGATTCTTTCCTGATGAGAATCACGGAGTCCCTCCTGAGAGAAAAATAGACTTCGGTATAGATATTCTTCCCGATACTCATCCTATCTCTATCCTGTTGTATAAAATGGCACCAACAGAGTTGAAAGAGTTAACAGAGTAGTTGAAAGATCTTATTAAGAAGGGTTTTATTCGACCAAGTGTCTAACCTTGGGGTGCTCTTGTCTTATTTGTGAGGAAGAAAGATGTTCTTTGAGAGTGTGCTCAGATTACCATCAGTTGAACAATGTTACTATCAAGAATATGTATCCCCTTCCGAGAATTCATTATCTCTTCGATCAACTTCAGGGTGCCACTTGTTTTGGCTGTATATTATAGAAGGTTCATCGAGTGGTTCTCATCTATTTAATCCCTACTAACTAAGTTGACCCAGAAAACAAATAGGTTTCAATGCTCTGAAGCTTGTGAGAAAAGCTTTCAGGAATGGAAAACTAAGTTGACTACTGCGCAGTATTGACCTTATGAGAATGTACACAAGGTTTTGTGGTATATTGTGATGCGTCTAGAGTTAGATTGGGTTGTGTGTTAATGCAGAATAACAAAGCTATAGCGTATGCCTCCAAATAGCTTCAGGTTCACGAGAAGAATTACCCAACCAATGAACTAGAGTTGGCCGTTGTAGTGTTTGATTTGAAGATCTGACGTCACTATATTTATTATGTTCATGTAGATGTCTTCATTGATCATAAGAGCCTTCAGTATGTGTTTAGTCAGAAAGACCTTAATCTTAGACAAATGAGGTGATTAGAGTTACTCAAGGATTATGATATGAGCATTCTATATCTCCAAGGTAAGGCTAATGTTGTTGTTGATGCTTTGAGAAGATTGTATATGAGTAGCACCGCCCATGTAGAGGTAGAAAAGAAAGAGTTAGCAAAAGATGTGCATAGACTTGCATGATTAGGAGTTTGACTTATGGATTCCAATAAAGGAGGAGTAGTGGTGATGAATGGGGCTAAATCTTTACTAGTATTTGAAGTAAAAGAGAAACAAGATCTAACACCCCGTAGATTAGTAGGCCAACTAGGGCTAAGAGTGAGGGCAACAAGAGCCAAGGCAAAGGGGCAAGACCCAAGGCAAAGGGACAAGGCCCAATGCTGCCCCAAATTGCCAAGACACTGCCCCACATTATGAACACCACCACGGACAGCGGTGAGGACCACCGCTCATGGTGTGGGTCGTAATGTGGCTCATAGTGTCAAATGCAGTAGCTACCTTGAGCTGCCCAAGAATGGCTTACCTTTACGAGCCTCTTCACGGCCAGTGGTGAAGACCACGACTCGTGGGAAGGCTCGTGAAGATGCCTTAGGGTTTTGGAGGTGAAGAAAACATGACATATCCACTACCCAAGGATCACGGGCTGGACCAAGGCTCGTGGTAGTGACCACGGCCCGTGGAGCCTGCCGTGGTGCATTGCACTAGGATGCCTAGTGAGGGTCGTGTTGGTAAATTCCAAATAAAGTTAGTTTTAAGTGAGGCCATTTTGTATAGTTACAATACACCTATATAAGTGTTTTTAACCCTTTAAACTCACCATTTTATTCATTAATTCCCAGGACCCAAATTATTTTCCCAAAATGTCATCCTCTCCAAAAATTATCTCTAGAACTTCAAGGAAGAAGAAGAATGGAAGTTGTAGGTAGGGTTCAAGAAAACAAGTTCTTCTAATCAAATTCATTGGTTTTTGTTGATAAGGTATGGTAGCTCTTCATCCACGGATAGCCGTCATCCATGCAGTCCCTCCAAAACCCCAATTTCAAAGATATAAATCCCCAAAAGTTAGCATTTGATTCCAATGTCATGGGTTCCTTTCAAAAATGATTTAATGTTTGAATTATGTTATAGTATGTATTAATTGATGATTTACCTATGTTTTAATGATGAATTCCCCAAGAACCCACGAAATCCCAATATTTCTCAAATTTGATGATATGATATGTGTCTTTATTGGTGAAAGGTGAATTGTATGAATTGATGTATGAGGTGATAGATTCACAAGATATTATGATTAAATCCATGTCTAATGTTTGAATTCCACATGTGTTGATTGAAATTAGGTTTTAACCTCAAGAAGGTAAAGTATGAGATTTTTCTTATTTTATGAAGTGTAAGTAAATGTTTTAATGATGCTTTGAAAGTGAAGTTTTATTCGTTTTTATTAGGTTTTTGTTGTGTGATGATTAAAAGGTTATTCTCATGAACTCATAATGAACTTAATGTGAAACGTTTTCTCACATAATGAAGATTATTAGGTTGAACGGCTTTTCTCACCTAATTGAATCAAAGAGTAAAAGTGATCATGGATGGTGATAGTTGCGCATTCATGGTATAAAGAGAATTTCTAGGGAATTAACATGGATTGATTGTCATGGACATCTTTCCATGAGTCTTGAGTCAAAGTAGAGACTTAATAACTATCTTGTGGGATTTAGTCCTAGCAACGAGTGGATATTGAAATGAAATGGAGTCTCACACATAGATGTGTCCAAGCTTTCAAAATGGGAACTCTCACCTAGTAGAATCCGAGTTTCCCAACGCATATCTCATGAGATGGAGCCCTTCACCAAGTGGAGTCCGAGTTTCTAATAGAAATCTATGTATCCCATAACTACGTACCGCGTAGGATGTTTAGCTAGTGGATCTAACTAAGCTAACAAACAGATTGTACCTTAGGCAAGTAGATAATCCCTTAACGGTATGGGTAATACCGGGAGGGATCATGTGAAAGCTCACATGGTCTCATGTCGGTTAAGGCTATATCCCAACTACAAAAAGATTAATAATGAACGAAGAGATGCTTGAGAATGCTTCACAAAGTGTTCAAACATAATGAACTAAGACATGCTTGAGAAAGCATCTCATAGAGTTCAAATATAATGAACTAAGAGATACTTGAAGAAGCATCTCAAAGTGTTCAAAATGATAAATGAACATACAAATGCTTGAGGAAGCATCTCAAAGTGTTCAAGCTAATAATGAAATAATATATTCTTAAAGAGGTATCTCTAAGTGTTCAATGAAACGAGGAACTAAGATGTACTTAAGAAGTGCCTCATAGTGTTCAAGAGTTTTAAAAGATGACGGACATGAATGATGGCTTAAAGTGGTTTACTTAGGATGGGTGAGATTTTTGGGGTCTTATTCATGCCTAGCACAAGTATGCTTTTGAGGTTATTCAAGAATTGTTCCTCTTGTGTTATGATGAGTTTGGTGTATGAGTTCAAAGGTTTTAAAGATGATTCTAGATTGCATGTTTAAAATTGGAATATAGCATGACTTATAATGCAATGTCCCTTTTTACAATGTATTAAAGGTTTATATGCATGGGTATCATACTTGGTGCATTTTTGTACTAACGCCTACTTTTCCTATATTTTCTCCCAAGTGTAGGGTCCGGTTTTCAAGTTGAACATCGTTGTGGCTAAAGATTGGATTTGCTTATTCTCTTAGCTTGTTGGTGAGTCCTCATAGTTCGAAGACGTCTTTTCTGATGATGTAGTTTTCTTTATTGTATTTCCCTTTCCGAATATGCTATATGGTGTAGGCCCTATTTCATTCAAGTATTGTAATAGATGGCTATATTGAGACAATTCTAGACTTCTGCTTTATTTTATGAAAAGCTTTTTAACACTTGAATGTGTTTTACTCTTTATTATTCTATTCTTAAGTTATGATACGCTAAGTGGCTTACATGGAGCCTTTCGAGGTTCTATGTGCCATGTTACATCTAGGGGGTATCCCTGAGTCGTGACGAACATGGTAATCCCAGCACGAGGTTTAGAATGGTTCTAGGATGATGTCTTAGAATCCACTTCTAGTAGAGACTTGTTCATAATG
>JAJOOB010022736.1:0-11563 GCA_029582485.1 Solanum tarapatanum | reverse complement strand
CCCCCCCCCCCCCCCCCCCCCCCCCCTCCCAAAAAAAACCACCCATTCATACCCTAAAAAATTGATATTTAAGGGAAACTTTTATCCATTTTACCTCAGTGGGGTGAGAAAAATGTTTTACATTTTATTTTATATGGATAATACTTTTTTAATCTTAATTTTAATTAATACTAATATTTATTAAATTTTTGTCAAGGTGAAATGTTTTGTCCATGTGGAATATGATGTGGCAATTTTTTGAATAAAAGAGAGAGTGTATTACACACACTATGATGAGAGTATTATAAAAGATAGAGGTGTGTTTCTCAAACTAATAAGTGATAATGTAGGTATGAAACTCACATTCTCAATAGTTTAAAGGATAGTTTAGGTGTGTTTTTGACACTTATCCCTATTTTTAATCGGTTTTAAAATGATTGTCTTTTTCCTTTTTTTGAAAAATCTTTTATTTTAGCTTCTCACATGATGTGTTTAAGACTACAAATTAAACAACATGTGATAGAATACATTCTACATATCTTCCGTTTCAAACCACAAGATTTTAAAAAAAAAAATCTTACTTTTTTATATTTCATTAAATAAATAAATTAAAACGGAGAGAGTATCATCAATTAACTACGTACGGTAACATAAATTAATTTGATATGGTGTAGCAGCTTGGTGTGAATAAATTGGGGGTAAAAGGAGAAAAGAAAAAACAAGTGTGAATAAAACACTGAGGATGACGAAAAGGATTTTGGGTTCACATTGGAGCAAAGTGGGTAAAATTTGGTGAGGTTGTTGGCTATGCAACTTAAACAATATCTCAATTACTTGTAAATTAGATATTTGATCAAACAAAAAAATTACAAATATTTTAAGTTTGTTATAAAATAAGTTATAAATAAAATGTATAGCTATAAATTAGTAAATGTAAAATTGGAAGTTTAAAGCTAAATTATTACTAAATATAAAACTCATTAAGTAAGTATATATGTTTTTTTTAAAAATAAATAAATAAATACTTTTACTAACAAATGCATGTTGTTAGCATGTAATTAAGAACACTACAACTATATCTACAACAACAAAAATAAGAAAAACAATACTAACATTTTGCATACTCTACTTTCAATTATATAACTCAACCATACTTAAACTAAAAAAATCCCACATTTGCACACTAATATAACTAGCCAATGTTGATTTCTTGAAAATTTTAACATGCCTCTAATGATATTTTGTTGCTAAAATCTATTAATTATTATAGGTTTAAAATACCAAGAAATTGATACATGCACATATGCTACTTTTTGTGGCTCAATAGCCGCAATTAGAGATTTTCAGTCATGTTAACGTTTATCATTCAGATATTTGAAATTTTGAATATATATAACTCTGATTGAGATAGTTGAGCAAGTAACACTCTTAACTCTAACATTGCATATGCATATTTAAAATCATAAGATTTAAAAATAGTGGGGTACATTATAAATATAGCTACTATTACTATTCTTTTTGGCCAAGTTTTTGACAAGTCAAAAAGTGTTTTCTTTTAAAATACTTATTTTATCAAGTTAAGGGTCATTTAATTTGATATGTGTTCACAATGGCATTTTAAACCAAATCCAATAATAATGGGAAGTTCTGATCCTTTGTTCGTTTTATTTAGATTGTGTGTTACCTTTCAAGGCACTTTTGGGCCAAAATGAAAATGTTGGGGATATTTTTGGCTAAATAGATGGACAGTAAGTATTTTTGTTCCAACTCCAATAAATTAAGGGAAACTTTTATCCATTTTCAAATATACAAAGAAGTCATTTTTTTATACTTACGAAGAAAAATGTCACGTAAATTAAAATAAAAAGAGAAACACTTTAATTTTGATTTCTCAAATATAAGTAAATTTTATTTTTATCCATTATGATATTTGACTTAAGTACATTGAACCTTTAATTAGTTGAAGTGATGCACTTTTTCATCCTCTTGATTGCGAGTCATTCTAAATTTACAGAGTTATATATCAATAATTAGACTATTTTATTGACAATGTGCAATGTTAAGTATGTATTGTTGATTTGTTGATCAATATATATTTGCGGATAATATAATTTCAAAAGTAATTTAAATATAATATATTTTTCTATATAAAAGGATTAAAAGCATATTTTTTTAATTTATTGAAGATTAAATATATGAAGTCAAATATCATAACGAGTGAAATAAAAATTTATATAGATAGACCTAAAGTATGATTATCCCAGATACAAATTAAAGTTGGAGAAGTGCCTCAAATACTTTTGAACTATTAGATTTGGTATAATATTACCCTATATTTACTTTTTGGGTGAAAAATTCCTAGACATTATTAACCATTCGGGCAAAAAATACTCTTATTTCTAACGGTCTACACTCATAAGGTGGATGGACAACAATATTGTACCAAATTTCATAGTTCAACGTATTTTAGTCTCTTCTCCATTAAAATAATTTGAAAATTACTTAATTAATATGTAAAATCATTTTCGTATTCCATTTTTCAAATTGCTTTGAGATACATTACTTGAGTTGATGGTCAATCAGAAACAATTTTTCTACATATACGATGTAGATATAAAGTATGTGTACAGAAGGGGGATCTACATGGAGTTCAGGGGTTCACCTGAACCCCATGAGTCAAAAAATTATAGTGTGTATATAGGATTGAATTTATATTTTATGTCTACATATTTAATATTGAACCCCCTCAACTCAAGTAAGGGACTATATTACCTAGATGGGTACCTTTTAATAAATAATTACTGATTTTAGTACTTATTACCATTTTTAGCAATACATAGCAATACTATTATAAATCTACAATATGTATTAAAAGTGAATTATGTATGCAATATATATGTATTATAACTATTTTAAAATATATTGTGCTTGTTTGGTAAGAAATCGACACATTGTAGTAAAATGTGTGAAAAATGTATTATCCATCAATAAAACTTGTATTATATGTGTTTTATAAATTGTACTCACTTCTCTGTAATATGTATTAAAATTGTATTATAAATATATTAAAAGTGATCAAGTGAAGAAAAAATGTTATTGCTATAATAAATGGTAAATATTTTTTTTAACCTCCTCAATAAAATTTTTGATTCCGCCATTGTCAACATACAGTTTACCTTCTCAAACCCCACTTCTGAAATTTCACAAAATATATTATTGTTATATTCATTTAAACACATTTTTAGTAATACTAATTAATTAATTTTGACATCAACCCTAATTGTGTCATTTTAGAGGGGTAGAGGTGAGTAGCCACCTCACTTCATATAGTGGCATTATAATAAAGACAAAATCAAATGAAAATCCTGGTATATACACTATCTTTGTCAATATACGATAGCTGTAATATTAATTATTAAAAATTGTGCATAGAAATTAACGCAGCTTTACAACATATATATAATAGGCATCTTATTTACATCCGTACTTTTAATTTGCTTTAGAAAATTAATTTAACAAGATTGTCATATAATGGAGGAAAATCTTCCTCCAGGGTTCAGGTTTCATCCAACAGATGAAGAACTCATTACTTATTATCTGAATAATAAAGTTTCTGATTTCAACTTCACTGCTAGAGCTATTACTGATGTTGATCTCAACAAGTCTGAGCCTTGGGACCTCCCTGGTAATTATGTATTTTATATTTTGATCATTCAATCATCTTCATGCTTCTTTCTACCCCTTATTTCAATCTTCAATTTCACTACTAAAAGAAATTAAAAATACTAATATTATTAGCAACAGACAAATTTTGTAGTTAAACATCAAAATTAGCTAGTCAGTAATCTTATTTAGCGATGAATATATTATCAATTTTTTTTTTAGTTAATTACGAACAATTTAAACAAATTGTTTTTTGTTGTTCTAGCTCTAGCTCAATCTATATATGTTCAGTTAGTTTTTACCTACTTATTATATTTTGAAAGAAGGATAGACAGATAGAAATGTTATTATGTGTATTGATGTATAATTTAGCATGTAGTTTGGGAAGTTCAAATTGTATAATCCACTCATGGGAGAGCAAAAATGAGAATATTCAATTTCTTGCTTCTTCTTCATCTTTTTTTTTTTTTCATGAATAAGTATATATTTTATAAATAAACAAATAAATAAATAGTAGGCAAAGATTGCGTATGAGATTATAACGAGTCGTCAGAGATTTGGTAAAGTGTCCAAGATTTTATATATATATATATATATATATATGGAAAATAATTTTTGACTTGTATATATATTTTGTACAATTTTCTATATATATAGTTATAATTTTTTAACAAAGGGTGTTATTACGCCACTGATTATAACTCCATGTACAGGATGCTTAATTATGTAGCAAACAAACAGAAAATGACATTCTTCTTTTGCAAAAGCCCTAGGCATTTATCATATTTTTAATTACTACTTCTCTATGTTGACAAACATTGCGTGTGTAAGTGGATATGAAGGTAGAAAAAAATGAAGTGGCCTATGAGTTATTTTTATGTGAATAAGCTCACCAAATAGCAACCACTATGATAATAAAAAAATTAAAAATAAATAAATATTCGATAATGAAATATTTCGATTGTTGTTAATTTCTTAATTAATGTTGTGGTACAGCAAAAGCGTCAATGGGAGAAAAAGAATGGTATTTCTTCAGTCTAAAAGATCGAAAGTATCCAACAGGACTTCGAACAAACAGAGCTACAGAAGCAGGCTACTGGAAAACAACAGGGAAGGATAAAGAGATATTTCGTGGTGGAACGGGAGTCCTTGTTGGGATGAAGAAAACCCTAGTTTTCTACAGAGGAAGAGCTCCTAAGGGTGAAAAAACCAATTGGGTTATGCATGAATACAGAATCGAAACAAGATTTGGTTACAAACCTTCTAAGGTAAGTACATTCACAATTAAAAAAAACAATACATTTGACACGAAATTTTAAAAAGAAAGACTTTTGTAACTTGTCGTCTAAAATGAGTCATATATAATTATTACTATATATAGAAATGTGTAATTATTTATAAAACTGACTAAAAAGAAAAGTAAGTCATATAGAATGAGACAGAAATAGTGTGTATTTTTCTATATTCAATATTACTCCTATCATTTTATATACAATTCAAATCTTAGTAATATGATTTATTTTTTTCAATTACATGGGGGAGGGGATAGTCGAGCCTCCACCACCAAGGGCAAAGTCAGGTAGCCAAAGAGAGCTGTAACTACATCTTAAAGAAAGAAATAGAATGCACCATGAGATAAAGGGTGATCATTCTTATTATATATCTTGAATTCATCACTTATTCTAACACTAACAAATACCCCCCTCTTTTCCAGTTTATACAACTCACTTTCCTTTCTATTCAGTTTGAAAAAGAATAACATATTTTTATATTAAGTAACAATTTAATTTTTAAACATCTATCACTTGCTTTCAGGAGGAATGGGTAGTCTGCAGGGTGTTCCAAAAGAGTTCAACTGTGAAAAAGCCACAACCAACATCATCTTCTCCTCTATCCCTAGAGTCACCTTGTGACACTAATTACACAATAGCAAATGAGCTTGGAGATATTGAGCTACCATTTAATTTCAACTACCTAACCACTACTCCATCAAGCGCGATCAACAATATTTCCTTGCATAATTACAACAACGATAATATAAACTTGGCTGCTGCTGCTGCTGCAACAAGAGAAGCAGCAGCAGCAAACACTCATCCATTACTACCTTGGTCTTCAAACTTGTTAAGCTCTAATCTTTCATCAGTAAATTCATTGCTTTTTAGGGCATTACAATTAAGGGGTTATTCGCCAAGAGAACAAGCTACAAGTTCTACTACTACTACACATGACTACGCGTTTATGCTCCCACAGGAGAATATTCTCACAACGCAGTTTGGAAATGATTTTGCTGTGAATAGTATTGGGGCACCTTCTTCATCTATGGCATTAGATAATTCTGTACAGCATCAACAGCCACAGGAACAATTGTACAAATTGGACTCCAATAATTGGTGAAAGAGCATTAGTCTTCAGTAGTCACAACTAACTACAGCTTTGTAAAGAAGGGAGTTGGAACCAACCAAGACTATTTGTTGGAAATTGGAATGAATGCTTTTTTAGATGTGTTTTTACTGTATATGCAACAAGTAAGTCCATAGGGAAAAAAAATCTATGAGACATAAATAAGTAAAAAAAAAGAGAGGTAAATTTAGTCTTTTATTGACTTGGGAAAATCCCTAGTCTTTGTTGTAATTTGTCTTTTATTTACAATCATGCTTCCACACTATGTAACAATTTAATTCCTCTTCTGAGCGTTTATGCTTTTAAAACTAATATGTGCTTTAAGATTTTTCTTTAAAAAAAAGAATTTACGCATTAAGGAAGTGTTGGTTTATTAGCATTTTAATATTAATATTTTTAATATATTAATTTGCTTTATTTTGGAGTTAGAAAGAATGATGAATGTTTCAGCAGTTAGTGGACAATTATCATTGCTGGAACGTTAGGCATTATTGCCTAATTACTCATTTCTGTTAATCAATTTGCATAGGCATTATTGGCCATTATGTGATGGTTACAATATTGTTATTGCCGTTGTATTATTCTGGCAGAACTAGTAGTACGTGGTCAACTATGACCATTACTCCTCCATATTGAAATCTCATTCTTTATTCCTCCATTATACCTTGTAACCTATGTAACTCCTAGGCCATTTATCTTCACTATTTACCATACCATTTTCCTATTCATTGCTAGGAAGACTTCTTCTAGTATAAATAGTGGTGGTGTTCATTTGGTTTGACACACACAATACAACAAGAAATATAGAGTGCATAAGGTTTGTCAAAAAGAGAGTTCTTATTAGTTGAAGGGAGGTGTTTCTTTTTGTGGAGCTTTGGACTCAACTCTTGTCCATAGTTGTTGAGTTATACTTTGTGTTAAGGCTGTTCTATCCTGGAGGGGACAAGTCAAGAAGGACTACTGTTGGACCGGTGAAAACATTTGCTGCAATGAGCTTGAATCTCCTTAAAGAGAGCGAGATATCCACGCCTCAGCCTGAAGAGATTTATTTTCTTCATATTTATTTTCAATTGTAATCTTGTATTTTTGTTATCTTGTAAGTTTTCACTAACAATTTTAAGGAGAGTCACCATGGCTACAATTGAAAAAACCTCAGATGTCAAGATAGGAGACCTTAACAAGCCATTTCGGTTCAATGGTAACCATTTTAAGTGATGGAAGAGTAAAGTACTTTTCTACTTGAGTCTTCTCAATGTTTCTTATATGTTAACTGAGAAGAATCCTAATAAGTAGACATCACCTCTATGAATGATGATGAAACTATTTCTCATCTAGAGAAAGTGGAAAAGTACGATGGTGATTCCTATATGTGTCGGTATTATATTCTTAATTGTCTATCTGATAATTTTTATGATTATTATGATAGAACTTACTCTAGTGCAAAGAAAATTTGGAGAGTGTTGCAGAGTAAGTATGATACCAAAGAGGCTGGAGCGAAAAAATATGCGGCTAGTAGATTTTTTCGTTTCCAAATGGTGGACAACAAATCAGTGGTAGACCAAGCTCAAGACTTTATAATGATTGTTGGAGAGCTAAGGTCTGAGGAGGTAAAAATTGGAGATAAACTTATTGGTTGTGGCATAGTAGATAAACTTTCACCTTCTTGGAAGGAATTTCAAAAAACTATGTGCCACAATTAAAAGGAAACCTCCCTTGAAACCTTGATAATGAAAATCCGCATGGAAGAAGAGGCTAGGGGACAAGATGCACTTTTACAAATAGAAGAGAGCAACATCACAATGAAGATAAATTTAATTACTTCAAATAATGCTACTCCTGAATCTCACAAAAATACATCTTTGAAGCCTAAGAAGAAAAAATTCAAGAAAAATAATTGTAGACCTCCCAAGAAAAATAATGGTGAAAATAACCAAGCACAAAATCAACAAGTTCAAGACAAGGGACCATGTTTTGTTTGTGGCAAAAGTGGGCATATTGCTCGATTTTGTAAATTCTGAAAATGTGGTCCTAACCCTCAGGCAAACGTTACCGAAGAACCTTTTGTGGCGGTGATTACCGACATAAACATGGTTGAGAATGTTGATAGATGGTGGGCAGATTCTGGTACAAATCGTCATGTCTGTTATGACAAAGACTGGTTTAAGAAATATTCTCATTTTGAGGAGCCCAAAACCATCATGCTTGGTGATGCTCACACTACTCAAGTGCTTGGAAAGGGAGATGTCGAATTGTGTTTTACTTCTGGAAGGGTATTAACTTTGAAAGATGTGCTTTATACTCCTTCTACGAGGAAAAATTTGATGTAGTTTTCTTCTTAATAAAGCAGGCTTTAAACAGATTATTGAATCTGATCAATATGTAATAGTGAAGAAGGGTATTTTTGTGGGGAAGGGGTATGCTTGTGATGAGATGTTTAAACTGAATGTTGAAATGAATAAAGTTTCTACTTCTGTTTATGTGCTTTCTTCTACTAATTTTTAGCATGAGTAGTTTAGAATCAATTCCAATGGTTAAAAAGAATTTTGAAAAGTGTGAGGCTTGTAGTAAAGCCAAAATCACTAAAAGGCCTCATTTTCAAGTTGAAAGAAAACCTGATTTGTTAGAATTAGTTCATACTGATATTTGTGAACTTGGTGAAATTTTAATTCGTGAAGGTAATAGATATTTTATCACTTTCATTGATGATTTTTCTAAGTTTACATATGTTTACTTGATGAAAAATAAAAGTGATGCTTTTGAAAATTTCAAAACTTATCTCCATGAGATTGAAAATCAGTTTGGAAGAAAAAAAAAAAGAATTAGAAGTGATAAAGGCCGTGAATATGAGTCAAATGAGTTTAATTCTTTTCTTAGATCATTGGGAATAATTCATGAAACTACTCCTCCTTACTCTCCTTCATCTAATGGTGTAGCGGAAAGGAAAAATAGAACTTTGATTGAATTGACTAATGCCATGCTTATTGAGTCACATGCACCTTTAAATTTTTGGGGTGAAGCTATTTTAACTGCTTGTATCGTGTGCCTCATAAAAAATCTAAATTGACACCTTTTGAATTGTGGAAAGGTTACAAGCCAAGTTTGGGATATCTAAGATTTTGGGGTTGTCTAGCCTTTGTGAGGCTAATGGATCCCAAGTTTACAAAATTGGGTAAGAAAGTTACTACTTGTGCTTTTCTTGGTTATGCTTCAAATAGTACAGCCTATAGATTTTTTAATCTTGAAGATAATATTGTGATAGAATCAGGTAATGCTATTTTTCATGAAAATAAGTTTCCTTTTGATTCTAAAAATAGTGGGGGTCAAAAGATTGAACAAAATATTTTGTCACTACCTAGTTCTTCTACTTCTACTTTAAAAAATAAAGAAATTGATGATTTTGAGTTAAGAAGAAGTAAAAGAACTGGAGTAGAAAAAGATTTTGGTCCTGATTTTTATGTGTTTAATGTTGGAGATGACCCTCTCACTTTGAAAGAAGCATTATCTTCACATGATTCTATATTTTGGAAAGAGGCTGTAAATGATGAAATGGAATCACTGATTTCTAATAAAACTTGGAAGTTAGTTGATTTACCACCGGGTTGAAAAACTATTGGTTGCAAATGGGTCTTAAGAAAAAAGTTGAAACCAGATGGATCTATTGATAAATACAAGGCTAGGCTAGTTGCAAAAGGTTTTAAACAACTAGAATGCCTAGAATTTTTTGATACTTTTTCACCGGTAACAAGAATTACATCCATAAGACTTTTAATTGCTATGGCTGCAATTTTTGACTTGCAAATTCATCAAATGGATGTAAAAACTGCTTTTTTAAATGGAGACCTAAGTCTTGGAATAATTCACATATGATTACTTTCCTATATGTTGATGATTTATTGATCTTTGGCTCTAACATGAATGTTATTGATGAAGCTAAAAATATTCTTAGATGCCATTTTGATATGAAAGATCTTGGTGAGGCAAATTTTATTCTTGGAATAAAAATAACAAGAACATGTGATGGAATTTTCCTTGACCAATCACATTATGTTGAGAAATTTTTGAAAAAATATAACTTTCTTGATTGCAAGCATGTTGCTACTCCTTTTGATTCAAGTGTTCACTTATTTCCTGTTAAAAGTGAAAATGATGTAATAAATCAAAAGGAATATGCTAGCATAATCGGAAGTTTGAGATATGTGACTGATTGTACTAGGCCTGATATTGCATATGCAGTAGAAGTACTTGGTAGGTTTACAAGCAAGCCAGCTAATGAACATTGGCATGCTGTAACAAGAGTTATGAGATATTTAATTGGAACGAAAAATTGTGGTTTGTTCTATAAAAAATATCCTGCTATACTTGAAGGCTTTTGTGATGCAGATTGGAACACTTTATCAGGTGATTCATGTTCTACCACTGGTTATGTCTTTACTTTAGGTGGTGGTGTTGTTTGTTGGAGATCAAAAAAAAAACTATAATTGCTAACTCTACCATGGAGGCTGAACTAATTGCTTTAGCTTCAGTTAGTGAGGAATTGAATTAGTTAAGAGATTTATTATTTCAAATACCTTATTTTGAAAAACCAATTCCTCCTATTTTAATTCATTGTGATAGCACCGCTGCGATTGGTAGAGTTCAAAACCGTTATTACAACGGTAAATCCAGACCTATAAGGAGGAAACACAGTAATGTAAGATCATATTGGACAAATGGAACCTTTAATGTTGATTATGTCAAATCTTGTGATAATCTTGCAGATCCTCTTACTAAGGCCTTAACAAGAGAAAAGGTCTGGAGCACATCTAAGGGGATGGGATTGAAGCCTACAAATCCTTGAGTCATATATAAGGAAACCCAACCTGGGGACTAGAGATCCTATAACCAGGTTCAAAGGGAAAAACTAATCATATGATGACTTGTTATGAAAAATGCATTATCTTTTTATTTCCCTTCCTATTATGTGAGTGCATTGTTTCCTGTAGTTTGTGAAGGTTGAGTTGATAAAACTCTCAATGAATATCTATAGCTTGTATGGGTGGAGTGTTAAGCTTACAGGAGCACTCTCGACAGATTTCACCTATGTGATGTGTGGAAGTAGGTCGCTTCCTATGAGAATTGGGCTTATTCTCAAAAGCATTCATGAAATCGGGATAGCACATGGCCATAACGTGCTGGCTTTAAAGCTCATGTCAACACCTTGAATATTATGTGTGGGCAATGATATTTTATTTCTCTTAAGCAGTCATAGTTCAAGTTTGAGACTACTACGACTCTGGAGTAAAAGTTACTGTTTCACTAAGTGGAGGTTCAATGCAGAGCACACCTTCATTATACATAGTAGTCTTTCTTCAGCTGATGGACTCTCTTATCTAATATTAAATTGAGTGGGGGATTGTTGGTTTATTAGCATTTTAATATTAATATTTTTAATATATTAATTTGCTTTATTTTGGAGTTAGAAAGAATGATGAATGTTTCAGCAGTTAGTGGACAATTATCATTGCTAGAACGTTAGGCATTA
>JAJOOB010022735.1:0-31765 GCA_029582485.1 Solanum tarapatanum | reverse complement strand
AGTTTTAAATTCCTTATGGTTTTAGTGTCTATGCGATGAATGAATGCTAAGAGGCTTGTATTAGACCTCTTCGAGGTCGAGTACGCCGGTTATGACTATGGGGTGCTCCCGGGTCGTGACAGCCCCATTGCGTTGGGGCGCTGCATTCATGCATGCAGGTCCTGACAAACGACTTAGTAGACCTCCTCAGCAGCAGGATTGACTTTTATCCGTTTGGCTAGCCCCACTCCTTCGGAGCTACCAGAGTTGGGAGGTTTGTTACCTTTGTTGTATATATCTTTATGGGTAGGCTGGGGCCTTGTCCCGCTAATCTTTACAACTCTTACAGGCTTGCAGACTAGTGTGTGGGGTGTATAGCTACGTTATGGTCATACTGGCCTATGTTGTTGGTTCGCTGAAGCTGGTGAGTTATTTGATGTATTGTATTGATATATACCTGTTTTAGTTTTGGTATAGATATATTGGTGGCCTCGACGGAGGACTTTTGTGCTAGTTGGCTATTTATTTATATGATCTCCTGAGATTAGCTGTTTCTTTTATAGATCAGGTGATAGGGGCCTTGCTGGCCGAGGGCTTAGTTTTAAGCCGAGATATACTTGTTTGTTTTCTTGATTGTGTGTGGCTGCCATGCGCTAGTAGCAAATGGTTCAGCAGGGTCGGCTCGGGCCAGAGTTTTGGCATTAGGAGCCAGTTGCGCCCATCGAGTTTGGGGCATGACAAACTTGGTATCAGAGCAACGTCGTATCCTTGGGAATTTGCAAGCCATGTCTAGTAGAGTCTTGTGCACCACATCCGATAAGCAAGAGCTACCGGGCATGTTAGAATGACTATTCTTCTTTTGCTCACCTTGTGCTATAGAGCGGTGTCTTAAGGGTTGAGGTTTCTAGCTTATAATTCATACTTGTATTCAGATAGAGATGACTGACACTAGACAGACCACCACTAGCCAGTGGCTAGATACAACTGCAAGCGAGGGTACCACAGGTGGAGGTAGCCCAATGTGAGACCCAGGGGGAGACATCTTCTCAGCCCCCTATAGCTTCTCCACAACTTCAAGAGCCTCCGAGGGCTACAGGACTTCCGGCTCCACCAATAGTACCACCTCTAGTTCCTCCTATTTCATCTGATCAGGATTTCAACAGTGTAGTATATATTATAGCACATTTAGTAGCTGCACTGTGCCAACGAGTTGCACCAGATGTTGCTGGACCTTCTGAAGGGCCCAGAAGTTCGAGAGTTCTTGAATTTCTTGCCTTGAATCCTCCACAGTTTACAGGGACAGAAAGCAGAGAAGACCCTCAGCACTTTGTTGATCATCTTCATAGGATCTTCAGAGTCATGCATGCCTCAGCGACTGAGTCAGTTGAGTTAGCAGCATTTCGATTGCGTGATGTTGCAGTATTGTGGTATGAAAGTTGGGAGAGATCTAGGGGAAAAGATACATCCCTACCCACTTGGGATAACTTTACAGAACTTTCGTAGATCACTATTTGCCTCGAGAGATTAGGAATGGCTGGGAGGACCAGTTTCTAAACCTTCGACAGGGTGGCATGAGTGTCCGAGAGTACGGGCTGAGATTTGGTTCATTGGCTAGATATGCACCAGCATTTGTTGGTACGATGCATGACAGGGTGCGTAGATTTGTGGGAGGGCTTGACGCAGACTATATCGAGGCTTGTTCCACTGCTGCGCTAAATGATAATATGGATATCTTGCGGATTCAGGCCATTGCACAGGGCATAAAGGATCGCCGACATCTATAGTATAAGAGTGAGAGGGTCGAGAGAGAGACAGAAGAGGGTTAGTCCCGCTGGTTTGCAGGGAGATTTTTAGGGTGGTCCCAGACCTCGATATTCTGTTAGGCCACCTAGACCTCCACCGCAGAAGTTCTAGGGTAGTAGATTTGATCGTCAGGAATAGTCAGGCCCAGGTGAGGGTTCACGAGCATCAGGCTCACAGCAGTAGACGTGTTCAGGCCAGGGTAGGACATCCCCGCCGCGTTGCGCTACTTGCGGTAGGATGCATTTTAGGAGTTACAGACAGGGTTCCACAAGTTTTTATTCTTGTGGACAGGAGGGGCATGGGTGGAGAAACTACCCTACTATATGTCAGGGTGGTGTAGGTTAGTCGACCAGGTCAGCAGTAGGTTCCTCCTCATCAGCACAGTCTACAGGGCGTGGACCCCAGACTTCAGCATGTAGAGATAGAGGCGGAGGCAGAGAGGGAGCATCTAGTTCTGGTAGTGGACAGAACCATACATATTCATTAACCGGACGACAGGACTCACAGTTATCACTAGATGTTGTGACAGGTACATTGATTGTTTGCTCCCATTGTGTTTATGCTTTGATAGATCCTGGATCTACTTTTTCTTATGTTAAACCATTTATTGCATGGAGGTTATGTATAGTTGCATAGTCATTAGATCGACCCTTTATTGTATCTACACTAGTTAGTGAATCTATTGTTTCCAGGAGAGTCTACCGAGGTTGCATGGTAGAAATTATCGATTGTCAGACCTCTGTAGATCTCGTAGAGTTAGAGATGGTCGATTTCGACGTCATTATGGGTATGGACCAGTTAGCAGAGGTAGTTCGAGAATGGAAAGGCGATACAACAATGCCGAAAGGTAGGTTTATTTCCTATCTTAAGGCAATGAGGATGATTACAAAGGGTTGTATTTATCATCTTGTACACATTCATGATATAGATGCAGAACCATCGACTCTTTAGTCAATTCCGGTAGTTAATGAGTTTCTAGATGTATTTCTAGACGAACTCCCTGGTATCCCTCTAGAACGGGAAATTGATTTTGCTATCGATATGCTACCAAGTACACAACCCAATATCTATCCCTCCTTATAGAATGTCTCCTGCTAGGCTAAAGGAGTTGAAGGATCAGCTAAAAGACTTGCTGGATAAAGGCTTTATTAGGCCTAGTGCTTCACCATGGGGTGCACCAATGTTGTTCGTACAACAAATCAGATTGCGGCAGTATGCTATAGAAGAGGCAAGAAGTTCCACATTCTAGATTGCAGCAGTTCCATATTGCAGATTGCAGTTTACAGATTTTTTGAGTTCCAGATTACAGGTTCCAAATTCCAGATCCCAAATTGCAGATTGCAGATTACAGTTCAAGATTGCAGTTTCCAGATTGCAAATTGCAGATTACAGATTACAAATTACAATTCCAAATTCCAAATTACTGCAAATTACATATTACAATTCCAGATTGTATGTTCCAAATTCCAAATTACAGTTCAAGATTGCAGGTTCCAAATTGCAGATTGCAGATTACAGATTACAGTTTACAAATCAAAATTTAACGGCGAATAAACTTTCAAAATTTTATAGTCCACTTCAGGCCAAAGAACAGGGCAGCAGGAGAAAAATCCAAGATATTCTTAGAGGCCCCATAAGCTGTAGCCAAGGTGCATTTCAAAGGCAACAAAGCTAACATCTGGTAAGGTTAAAAATGTGAGGCCATACACTTAAGTGACAAAACTGAAGGAGTCAACAACTAACATTGAGAATTGTTGGATAAACTTGCATAAACAACGCATATATAGTGAATTATAAGCTACATAATGAAGTGAGTTGAGAACCATCATGTCTCATTACCCATCCACATAACAAGTCTTGTTTAGCACTTTTCAGACTAAAATACAGTTCAAATACTGAGGTGTGAATTAATAAAACAGCCAGCCCCAATCCACATTGAAAAGAGGACCAAATCAGAGAGTTGCAGGTGTCTATGTTAACAAGCTAACGATGGTTGGTTGCGAAAACATGTCTTTTAATCCCACGACAACCTATAGAGAAGAGGTATTTTGGGGGAAGAGACGCAAAAAACACCATTTTTTTACTGCCCTATTACAGATAGCTGGAGATGCTCCAGTAGATTCGTATGTCCTCAATCAGGTGTTGAGGGAGTGAATTAATCAGGTGGATTTGGGACATAATTACTTAGACAAAGATAATGACAAGGAAGCGATTATCAATCAAAAATGGAGTAGACTATTGGAGTTGAAATTATTAAGTCTGAAATGCAACATGGAATGTCATATATGAGGGTAAAAAGAACTAAATTCATGAAGTAAGGAGTACGGCGAAAACTAGTTTAAAATGAAGTAAACCACCACCTTCAAAAACAAATTTCCTTCCTAACACATAGCAGTCCACAAACAATGACAAAATGCAGAATCAATGTCTCAAACCACCAAGAAAAGGGCAATAGTAGATACATATATTAATGTAATGAAACGAAGCATTTTGAACATGAGCAAAGCAGTAAATAAAATTAACAAAGTATGCCCCTGTTTAGCAGAAATTTTAGACATGAATAAGTGAGGGATTTTTAGCATTTATTCACAACTTCAAATAAAGAGAGAGGGCATGGATAAACAATAGTTGAACCACACAAAACAAAATCCAATTCTAAGGCAGCTATAGCACGAACTCATTCAATCATGATGAACAAAGAAATCAAGTGACAATTATGTTTGGATAACTTAATCAAAATGATAACTATATACGAGATAAATACAGAAGCTCCACGCCACAACACATTAATACTAATACTAAAGAGACTGTAATTATACTAGAGTCAAAATACTACAATAGGAAACCAAAAAGACATGAAGAAATCTTAGCAGAAATAGAAAACTAGAAAGGGAAAAAAGTTGTCAAACAAGCGAGTTTATTGGACAAAGATGCAACATTTTAGCTTTTAAGAGTTATGAAACTAATATCGAATCAAACAAAATGAGACTAAAATCTGATTAACACAACAATCATGTAACAATAAGATGCTTGATAATGACAAGGAAGCGATTATCAATAAAAAATGGAGTATGATTTTATATCGAATCAAACAAAATGAGACTAAAAATTTTGTATGATTTTAAAAATATTTCAAGTTATTAGTACTTTCTTACATAATTTTAAAAATAATTTATTGTACTTTCTTTGTTTCAATTTATGTGGCATATATATAATTTTAAAATTAACCACTTTTTTTAAAAGTATGTTGTTTACATATATTAAGTTGTAAATTATTGTAATTTATAGTACTTTTTTAACGTAACATTCAAATATATATGTTACTTTTTATCTCTCAATTTATGCAGCATTGATAGATTTTTTAGAGTCAGTTGAATTTTTTTTATGTATTTTTTTAAAATTGTTAACTTCTGTAAGTTATAATATGTTTTACACCATTTTCAAATAGTATATATATATATTTATCGTCTAACTCATTTTATGTGGTGTCAATAGAATTTTGAGAGTCAATCGAATTTTTCATATAACATTTTAATAATTAAATTGTTAATTATCATGATTTATAGTATTATTTATGTAAAAATAACATAATTTTTCAATATTTGATATTATTTTCACTCTAACCACAATTTGTTTTGTCTGTGAAAATGTAGTAACAAATAATGTATTTTAAAGGGGACCCATATGCATTAACTACTCTATTAGTAGAGGGAAAAAGGAAGAAACAGAATGGCTACCTACTTTGAAAATCAATGCAACGAAGAGAAAAAGTACTAACCTGAGCAAAGTTGAAGTTAAACAGCTGAGAAAGTTTCCAATTTTCCCCTAATTTTCTACTGCTCAAGCATAGGTTTCAGCAAGAAAAATCATCTACAACTGAAGAAGAATAAAGGAGACGGAAAGGAATAGAGAAAGTGGTGAAGGGGTCTTTGATGAGTTTGTTGTTTTTCAAATCCAAGATGAAAGTGTGGATTTGAAGGGAATACATGTGTTAGATCTCCAAGTATATATAATAGAAGAAAAATAAATGAGACTAATAATTTTGAATTGATTAAAATAAAGAGAAACAAAAACGATTAAAGGTAGACAATTTTTTTGCGAAACATAATAATAATTAGGTGTGAATTGCAATTGTATATTACCTGTGGCCATATACCCTGGAGAAGCTTTCCATTGCAATTCTGTTAATTCAAGATTGTCTTCTATTTCTGGCACGAAGACTGATTAGCTTGAGCAAAGTGAGGTAATTGTCTGTAGTTAAAGTTTACTGAGAAAATAGTTAATCAACTTATCAAGATAAAAAAATATAGGAAGCATGATTAGTTAACTACGTTAGGCAAAATGATGTATCTTTAACAATTTCAACCAACCGACTCCTCAAAACTAAAGCAAATGAAAAGATGAACATGAAATTGAGTTCAATGACAGAAATACCAAAAGAAGTAGAACTTAAAGTTCAATTCAAGTTTCTTACTGGAAACCTTAAATTGGGTAGTATTAAATTGAGCTACAAGTACTTAGAGAGGCAAAACTAATTAATTACAATAACATTATGCTTGAAATTATCTTCAATGATTGAACTACTAAATTACCTAAATATTTCATAACGCATGCACCTTATGTAGTGCAAGTGTGAATCAAAATTCATTTCTCAAATTGGACAACAAACTATGAAATTGCATAACATTATCTAAGCACAAATTTTCATAGCTATTTCACATAATAGAAACAAAATTTAAAAAGTAAACGAAAAATTCGAAAATAATTTAGTAAAAGCATATCAAATATAGAATGATGATGCTAAAGAATCAAGCCCTGAATTCCAACAAAGCTTTTCAGATTTGACGATTCAAGAATTTTACTCTGACTTGGAGGAGTCAACGGAGGTGCTGACGCCTAATCAATATGTATCTATGTGTGTCTTCTATCTCTTGTTAGCAGCGGCGTACCAGCTTACATCAATTAAGTAATGAACTCAATAACTCATAACATGACTATCTTACAGATTAATTCCAAATAGAATATGTACATCTTCATTACGTTTTCCCTCGAAAATACCCTGCAAATATAAAGCATCTATTGTCATTCCATCATCACCACATGTATAAATTCCTAGTTAATAAGAAAAGGTTATTGACATCACCTTTTGTTGTGGGAATCCATTTGATGAGGATTTTGAGAGGTGGAGCAGCAGCCTCGTACACTTGAAGCAGGATGATGTTGCACATGAAAAGCTGTTGTTACAGCTATAACATTTCTTTTTATCTCCTGACATTTTGTTCGACGTTGTAGTAATTGTGCCTCGCTTTTTTCTGCAGAAACCAGTCTATCCATTCTACGTCGTTTAAGTTTCATCTCAGCAGACCTTTTTGTTGAGAGGGAGTCATCATTCTTTTCTTTAGAACTCATTAGCCCTGTAGGTTCAATGTGTACATCTATTTTAAATTGGTAAAGAACAACAATTGTCACTGTACAAGGTATTCATTTTTATAGTGAAACCAACTCAATGTCCACGGGTGTGTATCACATTCGCCAAAAGAGATAGTATTTGATAGTTATAAGGAAGGTGATATTCATCCAATTCAATGTCAACGGGTGTGTATCGCATTCGCCAAAAGAGATAGTAATTGATAGGAATAGGGCTAATGATATTTATGAAATTAAATTTTGGTATTGTAGTTGCTGGTGTGTTCTTATAGAGGGGAAAATGGGCTGAGTGAAGTGTGAAGTCAACTTTCTTCACTCTATCAGCTCCATCCAATACATATAACTACTACATAGAAAAACCCTAACTCTTACTCGCAAAATAGCCAAAACTTAGTTAAGTTTACTGACAGCAAGAACAAAAACAAAATTTGCACAATTATGTGTACGCCAACAAAATAAAATTGAGCAATCAAGTGTAGGCCAACAAAATAAACTCCACATATAGCCCACATATCAAACGAAAGGGGAAAAAATACAGCGCAATAACAACTTCACTGTCAGCGGGATGTAATCCATAGAAAAGAAACAAAGGATGAATCAGTAAGTGTATTCAGAGTTTATAAAGTTAAAAAAGTAGAAATCACAGTAGAAGTAAAACAGCTAGATTTTTTACATTAACTATTCATTCTCTATTCCTCTCGGCTCAGGAACTAATAACTAGGCAGAAATTTGAGCTGCAATTCATGGGGTGAACTGATGCATACAACATAGGTAAAGGAAAATTCAGCTGGAAGTTGATTCTCAACTGCTTATACATTGGCTAAATCACAACAGCCACCCTACATGGGCACTCCAACAGTGTATTCAGGACCTTCAAAGGCTCACAAATCAGCTGGAAATCTTCAAGTACAATCACATATATAGAGAGAGGCAAATTGTACTGCTGAATTCATATCTTAATGGAGTAATAACTCCGATATTCTACAACAATTTTACACCTACAAGCAGCTGCCCAGGTTGGCCAAAGGAAGCTATGATTTAGAAAAATTGGGTTTGACTAATTTCAGGAGAAAAATGTTGAAAAGAATCAAACATCCTCCCTGACCCTTGCAACTAGGACCAATTTTACCTCTATATGTAGTTCTACAGAATGGTCTCAACTTGAAAATTTCATCGTCAGTTTGGCACGTACAAGTCCACAATTCTCTAACACTTGTAATCAGTTTCGAGAAGAATGCTTAGCCATTCATTTCTATCCAAAGCTATCCAAAGCTAACTTAATCACTGCACCCTAAAATCTAAATAAAATGGAAAGCATGACTAGATAAACAATTCCAGAAACTAATAAAGTTGAAGCAACAAAAACATATTACTTATAAGATATACACTTATTTAGTGATTAATAAACTAGCATTACATTTGGCCTTTAAAGAATCTATGGGAGTTGAGACCCCATCAAAATACCTCATATTTCAACCATATGCTCCAAAAAATGCAAACAGGTATTTATCAACTTCCCAGAAACACCCAGACCTGTATGCTTTCCTTGCTGATTTATACTTATTTAGTGATTAATCAATTGAAGTGGGTAATATAACTACCAGCTAGACTCCCAAAAAACAACAAAAATTGTATTTGCAGGCACAAGAATATCAAAACCCTAAAGCTAAAATTTAGAGTTTCAAAGATAGAATTTTTTACGTCATAAACCCTATTCCAACAAAATCCTTTCAATGTGATGAATCTTTAAGACAACATCTTCTCAAGTGAAGCATTTTAGTGAGGCGTGTTCATCGGTGAGGCATAACCTTCTGGTCTTCAACAAGAAATCGTGAAATCATGTTCTTCAGCGATTAGCTCTTCAGCTCTTCAACGTGAAATTGTGAAATGTGTGAGAATGTTTGACGAAAATGGTGTTCTTCAGACGTAGCTTGGAGAGAAAATCGTGTTCTTCAAATTGACGGAGAGTTTTTCTGATTTGGGGGAAAAGAAAGACTTACCTGATAAACCTTCAGTGATTTTTGGTTGTTCTTCAGCGATTTTTGCTTGTTCTGTGAGAAAGTTTGACCGAGAGAAAAGCTCTTCAGCTCAATCACTTCTTCAGTTCTAATTTGGGGGAAAAGAAAATTTTAATGTTTTATGAAATATTTTTTTTGCTCAATAAAAATGGGAGGGAGAGTTAAAAATGTTGGAGGGTATATAATATTTTAGTGAAAACTTTAAGGCCACATTTGTAATGTGTGGTTTGTACAATTATAAAAATAGGTCACTTTAAAAGTGTGGCCATATATGTAAATAGTTGTTGCCTATTATATCATACTTTAACAACGCTTACGAGGTGTAGCTTATACCATTAAAGAGTACACTTTACAAGTGTTGCCAATATTATCGCAGCTAAAAGTTAAAAACTTGGGCTACGCTTTAAAAGCATCCCCAAAAGTATTTTAGGCAGCACTTTAAAAGCGTCGTTGAGAATTAGTGTGGTCCTAGGCCTAAAATTTTGTAGTGCGAGGACGAATGTTTCTAAGGGGGGATGGATGTAACACCCCGTCTTTTCGAAACGTATAAATTGACTCGTATCTTCGTGGAAAGACCAAGAGGGTGGGTTATAAATTAAGAATGATGTTTTACGTGATATTTTAAGTGGTTAAGTGTTGTATCAAAATTTTGAAGTTAGGCAAGTGGCAAAATAAAAGTTGGCGAAAGTTACCATAAATTTCTTTTTGAAATTTGTCTGAAATTTGGGTCAAATCTCTCAGACGTTTTCTCCTAATCTATTAAGAGTTATCGTACCACGATCTATGACATCAAAGTTTTACGAGTCTAGTTTCTAACGCATCAACCCGTTTGTTCATAAGACTTCAGAATGGAGAGATATTCACATTTTCGCAAGACTGCGCAAGCAGGCAGGTGAGCTGGGTCCCCTAGGTCGGTGGAACTTTATCTATTTCATCTTCTTTGATTTTTCTTCATTTTCCTTAGTGAAGAACGAAAAAACTCACAAAACCTACAAAACCCACTTCTAGGACAAGCCAAGTTACTGATTTTCGTGACTTAAGTCCTTGACAAAAGTTGTTCCACGCGTTGAGCTCGTCAACATGGTATGATTTGTTTTATTGATTTCATAGCATATCGTACTTTGGTGTGTGGAAAGCAGGGGTTTGGGCTTATTCTCAAGTTTTGAGGTGTATTACAATCTTATAATCAAGGCAAGACCCTTTTTTCATCGACTCTAGCTTTGATAAGTCGCAAATAGCAATTTGCAACGGAAATAAATAACTTTTATCGGATTTTCGTTGTATCTTCTATTCTTTTGTGTTGATTATGATCCTGCCTTGTTGCAGTATCAAGGGGGGTTGTGATTAAAGTTTTTAGGACACGTGAATTCAGTGAAAAAGGTATGTTAAGGCTATTCCCTACTTACAACATGTTTCCTTAAAGCTTAGAAGCAATGTATTTGGGTTGTTATCCTTGATATACTTGGAGCCGTGATTGTTGATTGTTGGCTGCTCGAGTTGATATAATCCTCCCTTGTCGGGATTTTTATTCAGTTAGTAGCATCCCTATGTTGGACACGACTTAGAGGCTATTTGTATAGGTTACTTATAACTAAATTGCTCGCTTTTAGCGATTGGATTGTTATTGTTGCCCTTGGGGATATTGTTTTTAGCTGCAGGAATGTGATCTATGTCTGGAAGGGCTATGTTTTGCCTACAGGGCTATCTGGATGCTTAAAAAGGGCTACGAGTTGCCTACGAGGCTATATTAATGCCTAGAAGGGCTATGAGTTGCCTACAGGGCTATATTGACGCCTAAGAAGGCTATGTGCTTCCTACAGGGCCATGTTGTTGCCTAAGAGGGATATGAGTTGTCTATAAGCTATGTTGATGCCTAAGAGAGCTATTTGCTGCCTACGGGGCTGTATTAATGCCTAAGAGGGCTATATGACTGCCTACAGGAGTAGGGGACTACCGATAGGGGTATATAGGTTGATTGGCACCTTCCGGGCTTATGGGGCCTGAGTAGGTGGTCTTGTGTGCTGTTTGTACCTGCCGAGCTTTTGGGGGCATGGTTAGGTTGTTGTTTTATTATTTTTGATAAATTTAGATTTAGTAACAGGTCAGTACACTTATCTTATCCTTGATTTATTTATCAGATTATTCCAGTATATTAGGATACCTCATCATAGTCTATTACCTTTCATACTCTGTACATTATTTTGTACTGACGCCCCATTTCCTTGGGTCGCTGCATTCATGCATGCAGGTCTTGACAGACGACTAAGGAGACCTCCTCAGCAGCAGGATTGACTTTTATCCGGTTGGCTAGCTCCATTCCTCCGGAGCTACTAGAGTTGGGAGGTTTGTTACCTTTTGTTGTATATATCTTTATCGGTAGGCTGGGGCCCTGTCCCACTAATCTTTACTACTCTTAGAGGCTTGCAGACTAGTGTGTGGGGTGTATAGCTACGTTATGGTCATACTGGCCTATGTTGTTGGTTTGCTGAAGCTTGTGAACTATTTGATGTATTTTATTGATATATACATGTTTTAGTTTTGGTATAGATATCATGCTGGCCTCGACGGCCCAATCAGGACTTCTGTGCTAGTTGACTATTTATTTATATGATCTCCTGGGAGTAGCTGTTTCTTTTATAGATCAGTTGACAGGGGCCTTTCTAGCCGATGGATTAGTTTTAAGCCGAGATATACTTGTTTGTTTTCTTGATTGCATGTGGCTGCCATGCGCAAGTAGCAAATAGTTCAGCAGGGTTGGCTCGGGCCTTCGTTTTGGCATTAGGAGCCAGTTGCACCCCTCAAGTTTGGGGTGTGACAATTATCTAGTAACAATCTCTCTTCCTTAATGAACAAATGACATGAACTACTCTATGGGAATGAAGGCTAAGCTCCGAGAGGTCATTGAGTGGGATGGATGCTTTCACGATAGTTGAGTCGGGGTGTCTAGTAGCAATCCCTTGTGATGGATGGCCATAAGTTAGTTGAGGCGGGGTGTCATGTAGCAAGCTCTTTGTCCCTTAACTATGTGCCCACATAGGATAGCTAGTGGATCCATTAGGCTAATCACCGATCGACCCTAGGGAAGTTGATCACCTTTTTACAGTGTGGGGTTACATGACACCTGATTCTATGATTTAGCTATCATAGTCTATGTCGATTAAATGCTTATTCCCATCATGTGAGGTACCCATTATGGTTTCTTGAGTAGTTCTATGATGCGTGGGTAGTAGTATGAGATGCTATCCATGCATTTGCACGAGTAGGCTTCAAGAGGGCTGTAGTGAGAATCTCTACTTCCTAATGAAAGAATGTGTTCTAAATGAACAAATGAAGCAAGTTGCCTTTATGTCTACATAAATTGATGTATGTCTCACATGTCTTTATGAAATGATGCATGTTTTCCATGATATGATGCATGTCGTAGTTAACTAAAAGATATGAAGCATGTTTCACTTGAGTTAGTGATATGAGTTTTTTAGCATGATATGTTGAAATGTAAGGAATCTTATCTATGGTGGCCTAGAGGAACACTTAGGTGTGGTGTGAAGTGGTAGCATGGGATGCCACTTCATATCTTACTTAAGTGTGTCTTAGGGCTATTATAGATAGGGACCCTAAGATGATTGAGATGCCCTGCTTGATGTATATGTTCTTATATTGTGTCTTCACATTGAAGGAGCATGAGGAGAAGGGTAAGTTCACCTTTCGTGGAATTGTGATGATAATGACTTGGTTGTTGGTAATACTTGTATTTGATGCCTCTTATTCTTCTGTTCATGGAATATTTTGAAATTGGTATCATGCATGGTTTCCAAACCAAAATGTCCGTTTTAGCATGTTTTTGCATGGTCATCATACTTAGTACATTTTTGTGTACTAACTCTATATTTTCCTCTATGTCTACAAGTGTAGGTTCCGACAAGTGAATTGCTAGTTCTAGTGAAGACTTGGATTGAGACTCCCAAGTTAGAGTGGTATGTCCTCACCATTCGGGGACATGTTTTAGAAGCTTTATGTTTTGTTCTACTTCATTGTATTAGACTCTTTCTAGACTTTTCAAGTGATAAGGGTCGTGACCCTACTTATGTTGGTTTTCTAAGATTTTATTAAGATGGCCATGTGAGACAAGTAGACTTCCGCTGCAATGTTTTAAATGTTTAGTATGTTTTAAATCGTATGGTTTTGAATGAAAAGTTTTAATTTCGTACAATTTCTAATAGCTATGCGATGAATGAATGCTATGAGGCTTGTATTAGACCCCTTCGGGGTCGAGTACGCCATGTCGCATTCGGGTCCTAGACTCGGGTCGTGACAAGTTCATTCAAGATGAAAAAGATCTTTTCAAGGCTTGTAATGGGGCTGAGTGTAAATGTATGGTCATTTTGGGCTGAAATCCTCATGAAATGTGATGTGAACAAAACCTTCTTTCCTTCTCTTTATCATTTTAATTCAAGCTCAAAAGTCACCTCTTGTTCATCATCTATGGACCGTTGGAAACCTAATTTTCTTTGTATTTTCACAACTTTATTCCACAACTCTTTCTTTCTTTTTCTTTTTATATGGAGGGGTTCCATTTTTCTCAAAACATGGGCAAAAGGGACTTCTTTGCATTTTCTTGATTTACCTTCTCTTTTCACCACACCCCCAACTTAAGCTTTTGGCCTAAGTTGGCTATTCAAACAAATCACAAATCATGAGGGTTATGGGTAATGGATCAATAAAAGGTCACAATGTTATAAAGTTTCTTCCAAGAAAAGGGTAAGGCTCAAAGGGTGCTCAAAAGATATATAATTTCAAATTGGTTCACACTCTTTAAAGTTGCCTAAGATCATCTCAAGAAATTGCATCACTTAGTCAACCAGACCAACGAGGCAAATTCTAGGTGTCATCACACATGGTTCACGATAAGCTCATCACACAAGGCATTCACACCAATGTCAAACAAGACTTCACACTTTCGCTAGTGTGCAATGTTCATCACAAAAGACTCAATTTAATACTTGGCTAGTCACAATGAGATGCAAAGAGTTCACATGATGTCTATGCAACCTCAATTCGCCTCGTCGTAGCCACACATTTAGTTTAGTTCGATTATGATTACTATTCGAGTCATTGGTATTGATCAAAATCGGTACTCAAATTTGCAATAGAACAGCCACATTCAACACATACAAGAGGTGACAAAATTTTTAGAAGGGCCAAAAATCATGGACAATTAAAACAATGAGCCACAAGCTCAACCATCCACAAAGGCAGTGTATAACACAAATTTAGCTTAAAGCCCAAATATATAAACAAAACAAGAATTATGAATGTCATAGAAAAGGTAGGCCTCACCCCGCCACAAAGAAAAACATTTGTCCTCAAATGCAAATAAAAATATAATATCCACAAATCAAAATAAAGAAAAGACAGAGAGGGAGGTAAAGAATGGATCCTATCTACTTAGTCGCTCCCTCTGTCTGGGCATCAGTGCCCGGTGCATCAGTCTGGACTTAGGCATCAGTGCCCGGAGTCACCTCAGAAGGAATAGTAGCGGCACTAGGACCGACCAAAGATGTATCCGCCAAAGAAGCCTGCACAACTGCATCTACCATGGCCTACTCAGTTTCATTGAGGCCTTCATATGAAGCTTCTTCAACAACCTCTAGTATCTCCTCATCTGTTTCCGCCTCAGATTCAGAATCAACAGTCTCCTCAACTCTAATCTCATCTCCGGTGGTAGCCGAAGCCATAATTGGTACATCTGGGATCTCCACCATCCCAAAAATCATGGACATGTCCATGGACTTCAGATGATCCACATCAGTCCTCAACACAGCAATAGCGACCTTTAAAGCCGTCACTTCCTTGGTGGCCCCTTGGTCACGCTCACAAACCGCTATCCTAGCCGCAAGGGAATCAATGGTAGCGCTCAATGGAATCACAACATCAGCCAGGGGAGTCTGAATCATGCCGGGAATGGTTGTTTTGAGTTTGGCAGCCCGATAATCAGCAGAATGGGCCAGCTATCCTATCCGGAGTAATGAAGCCTGGGTGATCGGAGCCCGAGAGACAGTAACAACAACAGGTCTAGGAGGCAGTGCAGCAACAGAAGAGCTTGGAACATCAGAAGGAGTAGCAGTAGAGGTACCTAAAGACCCATGGGCCTGAGTAGGCAAAGATGCCTCTACAGGTATGGAGTCTGTGTCCACAACCGGAGAAGGGTCCACTGGGCTGCTTTCTGCCTCTTCTCTGCCTGATCCTTAAGATATTCAGCTTCGATCATCCATTTATCAGTGAAGGATGTGGGAATCAGTTCCATATCCTTCTTTGCATCTCTAAGTAATTGAGACCGTCTGCACAACTCGGTGATCAATACAGGGAAGGGAAGTGAGGTCGGGCGGTGCTTTGCACGCATGAGAATGTCTGAAGCAATGATCATTCCCAAATTTAGCTGTGTTTTATCAATAATGCAGCCTAGACAGGCTTCTTTGGCATGTCAGAGAATAGACTCATTTTGGGATGGCATGATTGTACTGCTTATGAAACCAAACCAATACCGAGCTGCCCACATTGAGGTCCTTCTTTTCAATAGTAGCACCAACCTCAAGCCACTTAGAAGTGTCATCTGAGATCAGCGGGGCTAACCACTCCTTCATTTTGTCTAGCGTTTTTTAGTACTAATCATGTGCTGGCAGTCATCATCAATGTCATCAGGACGATCTAGGATAGCATCACTAAGGGCATAGTCACACTTGACCTTCTTTCCCCGGACGACTACACAGTCAACCGGTTTGAATGCTTCTGCTTGGTTTTTCCTCAGTGGTATCAAGGTCCCATAATAAGCATTGAACTCCCGGACCCAATATGGAATATATGGGCCACGAGTCTTGGTGAAGATCTGGAAATCATGATACTTGAGGCAACTCATAATCTCTGGATACCTATCAATCTCTCCATCCATGGACAGACGTTTTTCCTCAATAATCGTCCTCATCCCTTCAGTCTTCAATCTGTTCGTGGACTTGGGGGGAGGAACCTGAACTGGTGGTGCTAGGACCACTGCTTGCTCCGAATATGGAGGAGGAGAGGTAGCCTGAGGAGTCCGGATCCTAGATGGATCATTCAACTTTTTAGATCGTAGCTCTGCCCTTTGTGCTACTACAAGCTCTTCATCATCATACGCTATAGTTTGAGGCTCTTGATGCTTACCCAAACTCTCAGAGGTGGTGAGGTAAGTGTCATAGATGCCGTCACTGTCAAAGCTTGCCTCTGGTGACGCAGGTGCTTGCCTTTACCTTTACCTTTTCTACCAATCGTGGAAAGTTTCGTAGCTTTGCCCTTGGATGCAGCTGCATCCTCATTCAATGTAATCCCCTTTGCTTTCCCTCGGGGTGGCATGTTTCTTCCTGCAACTTTAGGTCTGGCCATGTATGCAAAATATTGGGAAAAATTTACAAACCACTTAGTTAATATCACAGAAACACAGTTTCAGACAGACTTGCCGATCCAGTCGGCGAGTTGCCAAATTGATTTGGCAAGCTAGGTCGGGCTTCCCTAAAGGATCGGCTTTAAAGCTATGGCAATTTGGTGATGGGGGCCCTTTCGGCGAATCGCCAACAACTCTTGGTGAGCAAGGTTAGCTCGCTGAAAGTTACTGTGCAAAAAAGGTTAAGGGGTGTAGACAAAAGGCGATCAACAAGTCTTTCGGCGAGTCGCCTAGTGCCATCGGCGACCTCAGGCTTCTCGCCTAAAGTTACAGAACCCAATAATACAGAAAACATGCAATTAAAGGCGAGATAGGGACATTAGGTGAACCACTGAGTGGTTCGGCGAGCTTGACACAACTCACCAAACGATCCAACGTGCCTATTTTCAACCTAACTTCTCGAATTCAACCCTGCAACCCCCGAAAACAAAATCAAAACATGCACAACTCAAATTCAAACAAGACCCATAACATACAAGCACAACCCCATAAAATTTAATCTATTTCAATGTACCAAATTATGGGATTTCAACAATCAAAACAATACGGGCAAGATATTCACATTAAAACTGGCATTTAAGCATACTAATCCTATCAGAGAGGCCAAGCACACGACAACATGATAAGATCATGTGCATAAGAGTACAAATTGTCAAAAATAAACTCGGGGATCGGAAAACCAACCTTTAATGCTGATTACGTTAAGATTGAATTGCTAGGCGGCAATGTAATCCACTCCGAACACAACTCCGACGACTAAAATACTCATGAAAATGCGAAAATACTAAATAGGTGTGAGTTTGAGAAGATGAAAAATGAAAGATTTGAAATTCAAACCTTTGGCCTTTTAATAAACCGTCTAATTTTCACCCATTCGGCGACGTTAGTCGTGATCGCCGAACCACTCGGTCACACACCGAGTGGTCACTTACCTCATTGAGTTTTACAAGACCTCCAGTTATGGGAGGGTCCAAACGGCGGTATAGATCGCGATCGCTAAACTGATGGCGACCCTCCAATAATATCCTAGGCTCGCCGTGTTTTACAGACTCCACGTTGAAATTGAAGGTACATTGTTAAGGAACTAGTAAGGAAAAAAGGGGAAAATAGAATGCACTCGTGTCCTGCCGTTCTGAGAGGCGTAGGGCGCTAGAGGGTAAACTTCAGAGAACAGGGTTGGGGTGCTCTGGCTAGCGCGGCGCCCAAGAGCCTAAAATTCAGGCCCTTTTTCGGGAAACTCTGGGAGGTCCGATGCCCTAGCCCCCTCCCTAGAAAATCCCAAACTTTCTTCTATGTTTTTCAACTCTAAACCCTCTGATTTCACTTGGTTCTTTCCCTAAACACTTAGAAAGAACTAAATCATCAATATAGTTTCAACTCAAAATCACACCTAAATACATGAATCAACCTCAAGAAACTTCAACAACAAGAACCCACAAGATTTCAACGAATTAACATGAACAACTCATAGGATTAACTTTCAAAACTATACAACTTCACTGAATTGAATCATGATTGGCGTGTGGGTGAACTAACACAATGCTATTTGATATCACATACCTCGTAAGGATCATCCCTTGACGAAATCCACACGCAATTTTCCAAGAAATCGATAAATCTTGAACTTTCTTCTCCTTTCTCCTCTTTTCTCTTTTCTCGAAGCCCTAGAGTGAAATTTCCATTTCTCTAAACTGATTTAATTCTCATTAGACCCCGAATAAACTCCTAAAAATGAATTAAAATAATTGAGTAAGGAAAATACTAAAATACCCTTCCAAAATCCTATTTAGACTTTCCTTATTTGAACAACCCAACTTCAAATGGGCATATCTCGCTCATATGAACTCGGAATCGCGCAAACACGGCATCATTGGAAAGATAATTCCAAGATATTTCCTAAGGTATCTAGAAGCACACCTAAAGTATCTTGACCAAGGAGTTATGGTCATTTTAAGTGGACCCAAAACTCAAACTCACCATAACTTAACAAATTTCCAGAATTTTCATTCTTTCCTAAAATGACTATATCCAATTCTAACTCTTTCTAGAACTTTCAAATGGCGAGGTGTTAAAATATCTCCCCCTTAGTAAAAGAACAAATAAAACAATTGAAACATAGTAAGAAGTGGGCGGATTGGGGCATGAGCCACATTTCATCCCAATAAATTTTAATCGAAATAACTTTTGTGTGAGTTAGTTATTCATCTATATATTAACTTAAATTCAAATAAATTTGTCATAACCGACCAATTTAGTAGATATACCTACCGGAGTAATCTTTAGGAGAGTTACAGTTTAGATCACATAAAACTTAGTTAGAGGAAATGTGATCGCATAACCTTCTTTACAAGAAAAAAAAAACTTTTTCAAAAAGCCATAGATTGACATGATTGTAAATTTATCCCTTAGGCAAAGTATTACATTTCTTTTGGTAAAATCATTTCAACGGCCCTCATAAAGTCATCAAATTCAACAATATAGAGCTAATAGTATAAAAAATATTATGTAAACTAATACCTCTTTGAAGTATAATTATAAACATTAAATGTCAAACATAGTCTTAGACTTTTGTTAGAACATAATTGACCACACACTTGTTTCAAAAACGTAAGGTGAATTGCATTAATTACAAATTTATTAATAAACTCAAAATTCTAAAGAAAAGACTAACAACGCGTAGTGGAATTCTCATAGTTGTCATTGATCATAATCTAGAGTGGTATAGAAAAATATAGCAAAATTTCAAAATGTGCACACTTGTTACTTATTTGATGCTCATTTAAACATTTTACCTTTTTTGAATATTCACCAATTTTTTGTTGATACAATATATAGATCAGGATGATATTAGAAGTAAATAAGATATACAATAGCAATATTTTGTTCTCAATTTATTTTTTTCCCTTACTTCTTTGTCATTTACCTCTTTATTTCTCAAACTTGCGTGTGTTGTAGTTCTTCTGTGTCAAAGAGGAGGGGGAAAGGGAAAAGATAGAGACAAATGAACTGAAAAAATATATTTTTTAATATTATTTGATTTAAACAATTGATTCAAATCTACTTTTTGTTAATATATCATTTGAGACTTTTAATTTTACATACTTATGTTTTGACATTCTCAAAGTTCAGTGAAATTTGATCACTCCCTAAGATGAATGTTAAATTAAAATAATACTCCAACTAAAAATATCCAATTTCGTGTATCTTCTATATTTTATATGAATATTTATTTATTTATTATATTATATTATATAAAAAGTAAGGACTCCAACAATACAAAAATAACTAAGTAATTCATCATAGGGGAGGGAGGAGAAAGTATATGTAACTAAGAGATTTTAAGAGTGACTAACTTTCCGTAGTTATCATAACAAAATTCTTATCCACTATTAATATGAACTTAAAATTTATCATTTATTTTATAATTGTTTACTTAGTTTTTTTTTAATAATATCAATATTATTTTTAAAAATAGTGTAGTACATGGTTTATATTCAAGTGCAACATCCGTGCGCTAAAATTAGTAAATATTAAATATCCAACATACGCTTAGACTTTGGTTAGAAAATAATTAACCGCACAATGTTTTGAAAAATATAAGGTGAATTGCATGAGTTGAAAATTTATTAATAAACTCAAAATTCTAAAGAAAAGAATAACAACGCATTGTGGAATTCTCATAATTGTTATTTTTCATAATCTATAGTGAAGTAGAAAAATGTAGCATACTTTCAAAATGTGAACACTTATTACTTATTTTAAGCTCATTTTAATACATAGCTGTGCATAATTTCATATTTGAAGTTCATGAGATATTGAATAGCAATATTTTTTTCTGAATTAATTTTTTTTTGCCTCACTTCTTTGTCATTTACCTCTTTATTTGTGAAACTTGTTTGTGTTGTAGCTCATATGAGTAAAAGAGGAGGGGGAAAGGAAAAAGGTAGAGACAACAGAACTGAAGAAAGATCTTTTTATATTCTCTCATCTAAAAAATGGATTCAAATCTATTTTTGGTTGATGGATCTTTTGAGACTATTTATTTACATACTTATCTCAAAATGTGAGTACATTTAGAAAATGGAGCATCTATTGTTTGATTATTTTTACTGTAAAATTTAGTTCTTTTGTTCTATTTTTGCTGCATGAAGAAAGAGTTGAATTGCCATTTGGTTTTTCCTATAAAGATTCATAAGATCTTTTCCTTATGTTCATTTTTCTCTGGTCGATTTATATGTAGCTAACTTATTTAGGTGAGTTTTTCATAAATTTGTTATTTTTAATTCCTATGATGTATAGTCTGTGTATGTTAGTAATCAAGACTAGTTAGATGACATTCTTTTCTATAACTTAACAACTTAGAGTATTTATATTCATTTTTTGTCTTCTACTTAGATTTATCACGAACAATTGAAGATAGATATTGAATCTTTGCCTATGTTTCATTTGTTAGGGTAGATCTAGATTGATTTTTATTTTCAGATAATTCTTTGTTAGGGTAATGGCTCCAACATATCAACAATACCATTATTTAATTGATTGTATCATATAAAATGATTTGTCGCTTTTGAATGAACTATTAAAAGCTTTTTCGTCTATCCAAAAATAAACATTGATCTCAAGTGGATGAGAGTAAAACATAACTCTAGTAAACTAAAAATGACAATTGATGAGGCATGCTCTTACTTGAACCAAGTTAAGGAGAAGTTTCCAAATCAAAGGGAGAAGTATATCACGGTCCTTGTCGCTATAATGGACTTTAAGAGCAAAAGGTTTGCTACTTCAATTTTTCTGTTGTCAATCGGCATTAATTTCTTTTATGATTTGATGATTTATGTTGAACTAAGTCTTCAATATTGATGATAGAATCGATATTGTTGGTATCATAGTAAAAAAGAGATTTATTTAAAGGAATCCTCGTTTACTCCTTTGTTTAAATCCTTTTTTGCCCAAAGGCTACGAAATAATCTTGAATGATAAAGATGGCATATCACATTTCATTGAACAAGCACTCAACTTTGTGAGAAAAACAAAGGTTACATTTACGTTACCTTATGAATTTAAATATAAAAGGTCTATATTTTTATTCATTAAAAAACATTACTCCTAACTTATTATCGCAGAACTTCTTGCAGAAACAGTTAGAATGTTACAGCTAGATCGTAGATACTTTTTCCATGCTTATAAAGGGGTGCAACAATGCCAAAGAGGTGTAAGATGTCATACATAGATATTATGGACAACCCTTGTGTTCTTGTTTATAAGTACTTTTTTATTAATGACCCTCCAGGTCATATTTGCCTTTATGCCTTCTTTCCATTCTTTAGAGTATTCCTGTAGCGACAAAAAGTTATTTATGACTTGCTGGCATCGACGGTTTGGTCGCCTGGTCGTTCGTTTGGGTTTTATGCCCGTTTTCCTGTTTTGGAGATTTTGGAACATGAAAAGTTGATTTTAGTAATAAACTCAACTAAACGATCTCATATGGCAATAATGACATTTGCATCAACTACAGAGTGGCAAATTTATGGTATTAGCATGGTTGACATGAGTCCCGAGGCTATTGGTGTGACTTTGGGGCCATTAGGCGCTTTAGCCTTTGAATATTGTCTTAAGTTTGACTTTGATCAACATTCATGGTAAACATTCTTGAATGAGAATTTCATCAGCGCGGTTAGTTCCAAAATGCCGATTGTGGTCTAAAATGACCCCTTGTCCTCTTTCTGGAGCATCCGATCGTATTCCGAGGCCTATTTGGGAAATTGGCAAAAAAGCATTTGAGTGTGAGGGCTACTTTTTGTTGAAATGACCTCGTATTAAAATTTCGACTGAGCCATTGAGTTCGAAATGTCAAATTTAGTGGGGTTAGTATATCTTGTTTATTTTTTTTAGGTCCCGAACGAATTTCGAGGGTATGTTCAGAAACTTTTTTAAAATAAATTGTAAAATCTAGTGTTACTGGTTTTAGCGACTAGAATTTAATCTTTTAGCGACTAGATTTAGCTTTCAGCAACCGGACTTCTGCTATTTACATATCGAAATGTCAGATTCAATGTCATTTTGAAACTTTGATATCTCGAGTTCTAGAGCTCCGTGTTGGGTGATTCAAAGTATGGTATTTAGGGTTTGCATTGGCTGTTTGGCTGACTGTCCAAAGAATGTCGGAAAGTGTCTGATTGTGGTGTATCTGCGTTTTAACTTGCTACCCCAAATGTCTTTCTGTGTAAAGATTTTCATTTATGTTTGTTGTTGCATGAAGTTGTTTCGAGCCCCTAGAGGTTCTCCATTTTGGAACACAATCTCTGGGTGCAGTTTAGGACCTCTTCACGAAGTCAATTCCAGAAATTCTGGAGCATGTCCCATATTTCCTAATTTTGACTCCAAAATGACCGAGCTGATGCTGTGATTCTACTTTTTATAGCATGGCATAAATCCAAGGTCGTTCGAAAGGGAAAAGCTTCGGCAAAGTTATTTAGAGCGCGCGCGGTCGGCCTTGAAGTTGGCTACGACTTCCTTTCCTTTAGATTGAGCCTGATTGTGTAATTGCACTTTGAATTGTGTGAGTCTGGGAGTGGGATTCTAGTATTTTTTTCTCTTATTCTCAGAAACCATGTTGTGGGTTGATTTTTGGGCTTTTTTGTGGTTAGTACCATGCTGTCGGAAGGGTTGTTTATCTGTGGGTATTTGTAAATAACATGTTGGGCTGTTTATTTATAGTTGGATGCGTAGTATATATTTGGTTGTTTATTTATGTTGGATTTTATTTTTGGCCTTAGTCTATGATAGACTAGTGTTGCCTTAGACCCAGGCACCTGGTTGACTTCGGTATGTATCTGATGTCGATGTGGATGGATTAGGTCATTTTAAACCGGCATAGCAGACGGTCTGATAGTTGAGCCTAACATTAGGAGTTTTATTGCTTGTGACCATTCTGGCTTCTCTCCCAAATTCTATGATACTGATGCGTTATCTGAGGCATAGTATTTTCCTTGTTTGGGTGTTTCGCGGTCGGTTCTTGTGTGAGGTAGTTGGTTGTGGACGTTGTACCATGGTTTCTTTGAGTTGATTCACTTATTTTGATGTGGTTGGTAGTAGAAGTCGATCAACGATAGCTTGGAATTTGAGATCCTCTACGCAGTTGATTTTACTTTCACGCTCTGGCTGACATTGAGCAGTGCCACCGGGAGTGATAGTTGGCTCACCTAGCTGGCATTGGGTAGGGCCCCAGGGTGATTAGTTGGCATGGTGGTTGGATATAAGTTACTTGACGACTCTTTCGGAGTTGACAGGCCCGTCCAATCTTTCTGGCTATGGCTGGGCCCCCCAAAGTATTAGGCGGCACAGTTTGCTAGCTTGGGTAAGGCCCCTAAAGTGTGAGCCTATTGGGCAGTTGGATTAAGGATTATTGAGAGGTTAAATATACCTCCGCACGGCACTCACCTGTCTGGGTAATTCCCCGGAGCTTTTGGCGGACTATGTGGCCTGATGTGAAGTCAGACTTGTTGACAGGGTTGGAATTGTTGTTGGTTATATATTTTCATATTTGGGTTTCATAGTTATGGCTTCTTTGTGTTCCTGTCATGCTTATAGGAGTTCGTTCGCGTCCTTTTTTGTTTGTGCGTGAGTGTACCTAGCCGGTCTTATGGGGCCTAGCTGGGTTTGGGTTAAATTTCCTTAGACTAGCTCTCTGATTGTTCTGCTCTTATTTTTATTGTCCTATGTTCGTGGTTTAATCTATATTTTTTGTTTGTTGCTACCTTTCTTGCTCAGTCGGCCTATGATGCCTACTAGGTACCTATTGCTTTGGTACACATGCTACATTCTACATCTGTTTTCGTGATGCAGGTTCGAGCACTAGTGATCAGTGTTGAGGTTCAACCTGCAGCAGTCTGTTCTATAGACGAGGGTGAGAACATGACATTCTGGGATTTCCTGTCTCCATTCCGTATTTATATTTTGATTTACCTTTTGCTTTTTGAGGCAGTCTTGTTTATGTGGTTCACTTTTGGGAGTTGTACACTTTCAGTAGTTATGTACATGTGACTTCGAGGTTCTAGGAGGTACCTCTCTTATATATAGTTTTGGGTTCGCTTCCGCCTTCCTCTCATATGTTCTTTTTATTTATGCTTCACTTAGTTGAGGATAGTTCCCCCTTAGTCCCATTACTATCAAGTTCAGGTACATAATTTGGCTTCTCTTCTGGCGGGTCGGTTGGCACCATCATGTCTTGAGAAATTGGGTTGTGACAAAGTTTGTATCAGAGCGCCAGGTTTGTCGGTCTCATTTGTACAAACCTAACATCTAATAGAGTCCTGAGGATCAGCACAGAGACGTCTGTGGCTTATCTTCGGGAGTCTACAGGATGTCCTTAGGGACTTTTCCTATTTTGTATAATTTTTGTCTATTATTGTCCAGTTGGTTTCGTGGAATCTTACTTGTTTAACTGTATCAAAAGATGGCTCGTACGCGCATTAGAGGTCAATCCCGAGGTCCAGACCGGGCTATAACGCTAACCCGAGAGAGTGGGTGCACTCCAGAGCTAGAGGTGGAGCTTCGGTTAGACCAGCTTCCTCCCCTGCTGGTGGGGCCAGGACCAGCCCAACCACCACCCGCACTTGATGCCTCTCATGATCTTAAAGCTATGCTTAAGAAGATTCTAGCGGCTATTTGGGGCATTTAGCAGCAACAAACCCCAACACCAGTTCTAGAGGTGGCTCCAGTACCATAGGGTCAGCTAGCAGCAGTGGCCCTAAAGGTTGAGATGCCACTAGCAGCTCCTGCTCTTCAGCCGGATGTTTTAGACGGAGTTATGCCACTAAGGGAGCAGAAGATGCTTGATCAGTCGGGGATTACGACTCATTTAGGGCTTAATATTTAAAGATTTAGTGTCCTCAATACTTATTTTACGCTCATAACTTCTTTTAAAATGTTAATTTATAGCATTGAAGGCAAAAGAGTTAGGTAAGGACATTATGAGGTAAAAAGGTTTAAAAAAGCCAAAAAAGTTGATGGAAAGTAAACATAGTGCTCGCTAAAGCAATTCGGCAAGTCGTTGAGTGGACCTTCAGCTTGCCTAAAGTTCTAGCAGGCCAGCTTATGGATAGGACCAACTTCGCAATAGGAGAAGTATTTCGGCAAAGCTAAAGGAGTTCACCAAATGTTACAGAAAATTTGTTGGTAAAGCCAAGCCAAGAAGGCGATGAAAGGGGTACTCACGCATCGCCGACTTTTTCGACGAGATCGATCTATTTCCCCAAAAGTCACAGTGCAACTAGTAAAAGGCCAAGCCAAGAAGGCGACGAAAAGGGGCACTCAACACATCGCCGACCAGGTCGGCGAAGCCCGACTTACTTCACCGAGTGACTCTGATGCTGAAATTTTGGTAACATATAAATGCAATATTAAAAGAAGTAAAGGAGTACCCACATTTTCTAGTTCTGGGTTTTTTATCTTAAACATTCTAAACATTGTTTATACACTTTTGGAGTAAAGATTTAGGGTTTGTTTGCTTTTTAGCTTCAATTTGAGCATTTGAGACTTGTGAATTGTTGGCCAACCTGATGGAAAACATTGTTGGTAACGATTTCTTGGTTTTTATTATGTTTGGCTAAAACCCTAATTCTTGGGGGTGTGATTATGTTGTTGAATGTTTGAATTAGATTAAGGTGTTAATATTTAGTATTTTCTTTGTTGATTTGAAGTGGTTTTAATTAATAGTTTGTGTATTAATTGATGAATTGTAGTTGCAAATGCATTTCTAGTTTAGTAATCTAAGCTTGCTTGAGAAAGAAGTATTACAGTTAAAAGTGTTAACTAATGACTGTAGTGATTGTGTTGTTGCGGATTTAGGTTGAGAAAGTGGGTCTGAATGCAATCCTACTACTTGAAAAAGTAGATTGATTAAGGTATTGGGCTGTTATTATGTTTGGGCTTGTCCAAGTTCGAAAGAAGTCACTTGATTCGTGATAGTTGATTTTGAAAAGACTATTGCACCTAAGAACTAGCCTACCCACTGAGGTTCAATGACCTTTCGTAAATAATAATCACCCATTTAGCGATATTGACATTCAATTTATCACACTCCCTAGAAATTCTCTCTACTTGTTTACTCCCGGTTATTGGTAATTGTTAATTGTTCACCCAAATCCTCCCATTTGACATTAATTGTCAAACGCTTGTATTTTACTTTATTGTTGCGAAAATATCTACATCTAAAAACAAATAGAACACCATTTTACTTCGTAATTGAATTCTTTATCGTATCACTCCTTGTGGGATCGACCCCAACTCTTTGTTGGGTTTATACTTGTTGGTGACTGCCTACACTTAGAATCAGATGAAGTGTAGTTGAGCGTTATATAAAATGGCGTTGTTCCTAGGGAGTGGTGTTAAGAATTCTTGTATTGAACTTTAGTTGTGAACTGATTTTGTTGTAGTTGAATCAACTTTTTTTTTCTTTGTTGGATGCTCTTAAATAGGTGAAGAGAGGACTGTTAATGGAAGCAATGCTAGCTAACTTGCAAAAAATTATGACATCGTTAATTTGGACAATGTCAATAAAGATGAGTAGGGAAGTGCATATGGTATTTGATTACCTCCGACTATTGGCAATGTAGTGTTTCATGTGACTAACACAATGTTGCAACTGTTGCAAATGAAGGGTCTCTTAGGAGGTCTTGCTAATGAGGACCCTCATGACCATGTCAAAAACTTTGTGGGTGTGCGTGGGCCATTTTCTTTCAAGAACATCACTCAGGAATCAGTCTGACTTCGTTTGTTTACCTTTTCTCTATTAGGGGAGGCAACAAAGTTGTTGGTGGATTTACCAAGGGAATCAATCACTTCTTCGAGGAGCTCACTGATGTCTTTTATGTAAGGTTTTTTCCTCCCTCGAAGATGGTAAAGTTGAGGGATAATATTCAGAACTTTAAGCGAGTGGATGGTGAACCTATTCATGAGACATGGTTGGGATTTCAGAAGTTGCTGCTCCAACGTCCACTCATGGACTACCGGAAAATATGTTGCTACAATATTTCTACCGGAGTCTTGACTTATTCAACAAGGGTGTGGCAGACTAGCTCATTCGAGGAGGAATCATGCATTAACCGTTTGACATAACATCTACTCTTCTCAATGAGATGACAAAAATCAATTGTTCTTGGTACACTAGAGAAGATCAGGTTTCCCTTTAAACTTCCGGATGACAAAGGAATAAATGGAAAAGAACCAAGAACGAGATGAAATCATGGCAAAGATGATGTCCCAAATGGAATTATTAAAAAAAAAAAACAATTCATGGAGGGTATTTATGAAAACAAAGAGGTACAAAAAGTGTCAAGACTCTAGGAGGATTTTTCCCCGACTATTTAAAGTCGGGCAGGAATCAAGGTCGGAACACATTTAGTAAGAATGGATGGAGAGGTGAAAACCGATATTGGGCTGACCAAAATGACTTTTGGAGGAGGGAAGACGGCGATGATGCATGTTACATGCACATGGGTGATAGTCTAAGATCTAGGGACAGTTTTGGGAGCCTTTGGGTAGGTGATTTACTGTCTCGCATTCTAAATAAGATAGAAATATCCGGTGAAGTTTTTAAAGAAATTAAGGCAATTTTATCATCCTTGAACAAGAAGGTAAACTCTCACTCGAATTCCATCAAGAAACTTGAATTTCAAATGAGTCAACATTCAGCCCAATTAGAGTTTAAACCGCAAGCGAGTTTTGTCAATGATCTGATGGTGAATTAAAAAATGAATCATGATAAATGCTTGGCGGTGTTAAATCGGAGTGGAAAAGCAGCATGTGGTGACAAGAAAGTGAATTGTGAGGAAAACGTTAGTAAAAAGGGGAATGACGCCATTGATGAAGATGGGTTTTGCGAAGAATCGGAAAATGACATGCCCAAAGAAAGTGATGAAGTTCCAAATAAACTTATCACCGGGGAATTGCAAGCGTCAAATGAGGGGGCAACTTCTTCATCAAAATCTGCAAACCATTACCCAAAGTCAACCCAACATTCCCTCAAAGACTAAGAAAAGGATGAAGATGCAAAGTTTCAAAAATTTCTATCTATTTTCAAGACTCTATCTATCAATCTTCCTTTAGTGGAAGCGTTGTTGGAAATTCCAGACTATGCAAAGGTCATGAACGAATTAGTCACCAAGAAGATGAGTATGGATTTTGAAATGGTGGAGGTGTCCTATAGTTGTAGTGCCATCATCACAAGCAATGTGGTTGTCTAGAAAGTTGATCTGGGGGCATTCACTATTCCATGCACTATTGGGATGCTTCAATTTACCAAAGAGTTGTGTGACTTGCGGGCAAGCATTAACTTGATACCGTATGCCATTTTCAATTAACTTTAGCTGGGCGAACCTAAATATACATCAATATGGCATCTTATGGCTGATCAATCTATTAAGCATCCCATTGGCATACTTTGTAATATTTTGGTGAAAGTGTATAGGTTCATATTTCAAACCGACATTGTTATTTTGGATTTTGAGATAGATGCCGCGGTACCTATTATATTAGGTAGGCCATTTTTGGCTACCGGAAGAGCCCTTGTGGATGTTGAAAGTGTTGAATTGAAATTTTTTGTACATGACGAGGACGTTACTTTCAATGTTTGCGAATCAATGAAGCACCGAGAGACATTCATGTGGTTTCAACCATTGATGTGATTGATGAGACAGTGACTAGTGTAACTGAGGTGTTTTGTGTGGGAGAGCCTCTAGCTGTCGTCCTTTCAAAATAGGATAAGGAAGAAGTACAAGGTTATGATGTAGTTGTGGCTGATCTATCGGGTTTAGGTTCTCATTCTAAGAACCCATTGAAGCTTGACAGTGATTTAAAAAATCGAGAATGTCCTCCCGCTAAGCCATCTACAAAGGACTACCAATGTTTGAGTTTCAAGTATTCATATTCCACCTTTGGTATGTAATTTTGGGAGCAAATAACACCTCGCCCGTCACTATTGTTGCAGACCTGTTGAAACGATATGTTAATGCCATCGGATGGACAATTGCTGATACTGTGGGGATTTCCCCCGGAATTTGAACTCACAAGATCCAATTGGATAGTGAATGCAAGCCAAGCGTTAAGGATCAAAGGAGGTTAAACACTCTAATGCAAGAAGTGGTAAAGGAAGAAATTATTAAGTGGCTCGATGCGGGTGTGGTTTACCCCATTGTGGATAGCAAATGGGTGAGTCTCGTGCAATGTGTATGATGAGTTCACGATTTGGACTCATTTATGGCTTTATTTTAATAGATTTAGTGTCTTCAAATGCATATTTTGTGCCAATAACTGATATAAATCCTTGATTTCAAGTATTTGGATTGAGGAACAAAGCATGGACACCAATGAGCAAAAAGGAACAAGGCAGTTGAAACAATGAAGAAAAGAAGGCCTGAGGATCGCTTAACCAATTGGACGAGTCGCCGAACGGCCATGGTCTCGCCTAATGTTCTAGCGTGCCAAGCTCTGAAGGAGAAAATCAAGTTGGCGATAGAAAAGAGTAGTCGGTGAGTCACCGAAAGGTTCCGCGATGCAGCACCGTATAGCCCAGAGTTACAGAACTATAAGATGCTGAAGGCCAAAGCAAAAAGGCGATGCAATTGACCAAAGGGCGGATCGCCGAGTGGATCGACGATCCCAACTTGTTGCGCCGAACTGAGTTCGGAGACAATTTTTCTTTAGCTTTAAAAATTTGAAGAATTCCATTTTTGAGAAATTGGAAGTGGGCGTTGAAGATTCTTCATCTCAGACCTTTGAAAAGACTAAATTAATCTTACCGAGTTGATGGAAACACAATTTGGTAACGATTTTTATCTTTTTATGATGTCTAGCTAAAACCCCAATTCTTAGGGTGTGATTATGTTATTATGGGTTCACTTAGCTGCTGGATATTCTTAATTGGTAGTGTAAATGTTGTTTAAAAATGATTTCATTCAGTAATTGTGGTTTAATCTAAAGGTTTGTAGTTTCAAATGCAACTCTACCTTCATGTTTTTAGCTTGCTCGAGAGCGAGGTTTTTAAAACCAAGATTACTGATTTGATGGTCTGTGTGTATTGGGTTGTCATGGGTTCAACTCGAGAGAGTTAATCCTAAACACTTTTCCACACATTCAGCTCGAGAGATTTAATGGACTAAAGCGTAGGTTGTTCTTAATTTCTGCCTATTGGTGTTCGACAGAAATCAATTTGATTCGGGGTAAATTGTTCAAGAGAAGGTTTATCCCCACTAAAGTCTAGCTTATTCACTGATTTATAGTTATTCACTGTTAAATGCAATCACCCATTTGTCTTCCTTAGCCCATAATCCAATCACATCCCAAGAACCCGTCTATATATTTGTTATTTTTGTGTTATTTGTTGTTGTACCTGATAGTTAAAACCAAACCCCCTGTTATTTGACAGTTGTGTCACCCCAACCTTGAATCATGCTTTTATTCATAAATGTTTTTACCTATGATTGACTTGAGAATAGTCATCCTTTTCTATTGATTCTTGAATACGTACAACTCCATTGGGATTCGACCCCAACTAACTTAGTTGGGTTATATTACTGACTAACGATCGTGGGCACTTAGTATTAGACGAAGTGTCCTGATATTTGTAATCAAAATGGTGCCGTTGCCGGGGAGTGGTGTTATTTGAGAATTCTTAGTTAAGTTGAATTTTGTCCTTGTTAGTTATAGTTGTACTTACTTAATTTTAGTTTTGTTTTGCTTGTTTGTGTGTTGAAATAGGACGTATGAGGGTGAACGGCAGCCAAGTAGGCATTCAAGATGACTTCAGAAACCTCAACGATGTCAATGAGCCTAATGCTAATGACCCCCATCATATGAGTGGTGTCACGACCCGGGAGCACCCCCTAGTCGCAACCGGCGTACTCGACCTCGAAGAGGTCTAATACAAGCCTCTTAGCATTCATTCATTGCATAGACACAAAAACCATAAGGAATTTAAAACTTTCTTTACCAAGAAAACATTTAATAAAAAAAATAGCAAGCGGAAGACTTTCTAGACTTTATACATGATGTCTCATAACCATCTAAT
>JAJOOB010022734.1:0-13710 GCA_029582485.1 Solanum tarapatanum | reverse complement strand
TTTTCTGTGATATCAAAAGGATTCAGACTACATGATATCCTGCACACTAGAGTCATAGACAATGGACAAATATGGAAATCATGCACATAAAAAGGACAAGATCGATTCAATGTCTGATAAAAAAGATATACCTTGTTTATATTTCATTTCTTTAACAAGTTTAGTAATGAGCATAACAGTCCTAATATAATGTTCCGATGGAGAGAAGAACCTATGATTAGCTTTTCAGGAAATTTCCAATTTCAACGAAATCCTTCAATATCTTATTTTACTTTGTTTAACTCCTTGTATTCCTCTATCCGTATAATTCATTGAACGCACATAAATGGTTAGTATAACAGTGTTTCTCTTATTCGTATTAACTGCTACTCTAGGGGGAATGTTTTTATGCAGTGCTAATGATTTGTATCCCCATAATGTTTCAGTTCATGCTCCTACCTATTAACTGGATATACCAAGAAGGATGTACGATCAAATGAGGCTACTATTAATATTTACTCATGGGTGGGACAAGCTCTTCTATTCAACTTCATCTATATCTTCACATTATTTATATAATCCTGAAGCGCACCTTTCCTTTGTGTTTGTTGTAGCTTGCTCTTACTAAGCTTCTTTCCCTGAGCTAACCTCCTTTACCACGTAAGATCATGTAAGTGTGCGGTTACGGTTTTGATGCTTCACCATAGAATAGATCAATCCAGTTTCTGTTCTTTTTTGGTGCACGCGTGTTTATGGAAGGGACAACAATTTACATTTATGTTTATTCTCATTCCCTAATTTAATTATTGCAGACCTCAAGTTAATGAATTCCTAGAGTGTAGTTAGAGATCTTGGGTTTGAGTCCTCATTGCCATCGATACAAATTATTTCTATGTGTTTGGTCTTGTAATAATAATAATGATCATTAGAGTTATTAAATTGATGAGTCTTGTGTCATGACCCGCCACTTCATCATACCACTTAGGCATGGAGTCTAAGTCCGTGACACTTGTCTCTACCATTTACGTTTTTAAATGTGATTCATATAAATACCAACCTTATAACTTAACCCTTAATGTTATCTGCTGTGTATTTTTGAAGAATGATTTCTGCTTGTATTGATTCATGTACTCTTTGTGTGAAGAGCTTGATATGGATTCACCAAAGAACTCTGAGGCTGGAAATAGCAGTAGCCTGGTGCCACCCCAGGAGGCATGTGACCGAATCGCCCAAGTGGTACAAGAGGAAATGCAGAAAATGGAATTGGTGGCTGATGAAAAGATGAGAATGCTAAAGAAAGCTCGTATAGCTCTCGAGGTTTGTGACAATGAACTAGAGGAAAAAGCTAAGGAAGTTGCACAACTGAAACTGGAGAGGCAGCAGAAAAGGCAACAGTTAGATGAACTAGACAGCATTGTTAGGCTTAAACAAGCCGAGGCGGATATGTTCCAGCTTAAGGCTGATGAAGCAAGACGAGAAGTTGACAGGTTGCAGATGATTGCTTTTTCAAAGTTGGAGGAATCTGAAGACGACTACGCCAACAGATACCTACAACAACGTCTTAATGAGGCTGAAGCTGAGAAGCAATACCTTGTCGAGAAGATGAAACTTCAAGATCATGGTTCGCGTCCATATCAAAGCGATGACAATTGAACCGGGGAACCCTCACAAGCACTCTTGTCTAAAATACAAGAGATCCTTACGAGTGTATAAGACAATTTTGGATTCACCCCGAGTAATGCCCCAGTCGGGGGAAATTGCTCCCAAGCTCAAACCCGAAACCTCTGGGTAAGTGAGTAGCAGCTCAATCCATTTCACCACATCCTTCGGTAGTCCTTCTAGTTATCCTTTCTTTATTCCCTTAGTTCCTAGTTAACTGTTGTTCTTCATTCTATTAGTACTAGATGAGATAAAGCTCGTGCAGCTTTTGCCTTTCAAATAGGTTGTATTTTTGAAATTGAAGTAATGCGAAACATAACTTTTGGGATATTATGATCTGAAAATATAAATTTATGTCTCATAAAAATAATAATTTATGAAAGATATAATTAAAGATGAATACTAAATAGGAGAAAAAGTGCAAATGACCATGTTACTGTGAATCAATTTTTTGCTATAAAATAATTTATGGAAACATTAAGAGTACTTTTAGTCATTGATAAGTTTTAATTTAGTTAATATAATTTAAATTAGATATATCTAATCTTCAACTAATTATAATTTTAGTTAAATGCATATAGTCTTCAACTGATAATATGTATTTTTTTTTCTCTTCGACAGTATAGCTTCACAAATTTAACAAATTATTAAATATGAAACCATTCAATTATCTATGTATTATGTTAGGTGTATATTGCAATAATATATTCTAAATATAGCTTAAAAACAAATTGTTTTAAATTTAAAGTAAGTTTCTGTTTTAGAGGTACTTCCTATGTTTCATATTAATTAGTTGTCCACTTTTTTGTCTACATGCCCCTTAAAATATCATATATAAAATGAGTAATTTTACTAATTTACCCTTTATTCACTCCTTTCAAAAATAAACTTTTTGAGACTTATAAACATGTAATTTAGGCTTTCAAAAAATATTAACTCACGGGGTTAGAAACTTTTAATTAATTTCTTTTGATTTGATAATTGATAAGTAATTTGGGACAATTGTTTATAATATAGTAGACAACTAGTATGAAACGGAGGGAGTAATACAACTTTTATGAGAATAAAGGTTTTTGAATATTTCTTCACATGATTTGGATTTTATTACATTTTGTAAAAGCTTCTGGCACGACCCAAAAATGGACGTGATGACACTTGTTTATTCCGAATATGACAAGTCAACCTCAATCCAACGAGAATGAAAGAGATGTGGAAAACAGTAAAGCAAGAACAAGACAAAGGCAATAAACTTAATCATTCTATTAAAATCCTCAAAATCTAGTTGTCACGTGTACAAACCACTGAATACATAAAGTGCGGAATTAAGAAATAAGTATAAGTCTCAATCTTTGTTTCTAAAAGTAAAAAGAAAAGAAAAAAGAGAGCCCACCGAGGTGACGAACAACTACCTCTTCAAATCCTTGACAAACCTTGAAATCAAAAGAAGGAGAAAGAGATCACACGAGTCCGGGCTCGGAACCTACACAAGTGTAGAAGCAAGGGATAAGTACCAACAACACGGTACCCAACAAGCAACCTAATAAACAAGACATCTAGCTAGAAATTGAATACCCCTTACACTCCAACCAAACCTCCTCAAACTATAACCTGCACAGAATTCAGCCCAACCTACCAGTTCTATAATAAACAACTCACAAGGCTCAATATTCGCAGTTCAATCTTCACAATTAAACAATCAAACGAATCAAATAAGTCAATCTCAATGTCAAGTAGTTCAGTTACACGCAACAAGTACTTCAATCACAATTAACAAGTAAGTCACACATAAGCATCAAATGCATTAAGTCACAATGATCAATCTCTTGCCGAAACTATTTCCCATCGTCACAATATCACTAGCCGGAACCAGTTTAATTTGATGCGGGAATTTTTCTTCTTCAACTTCAACTTCTTCTTCTTCTTCTTCTTCTACTTTTTCCAATCTCAGATTCTTCATCGCGGATATTGAGTGCAGGTGAAGATTAGTCAAGTTTCCTCCAACAATCCTGTCAAGGAAATTGTATTAAAGGTAGCTTCCCAGTTTGTGCATGACAATTACAAGCGGATACTCAAGGGTATAACCGGAAGGGTGATATTCTTGCCTTAATGAGACCTTCTGGCAATGGGAAAACAACTTTGTTAAATATATTGGGAGGAAGATTGCAAAAAAATGTCGGAGGAACTGTCACATACAATGACATTCTATATAATACGACTATCAGTAGGAGGTATATTACCTATCCATCAATAATTCTTTTTTTAAAAATAATAATATTCGACGTACTGCAGCCGTGAATGGTTTTGAACAAATTATATATCAAAAGACTCGAAACATCTAGATGATTGCATATGTATACAATTTGGGACTGTTTATAGATGATTTTGAGTTGCTCAATATTGAATAATCAGTGTATACTTCATAAATAGTCAACTTATACTTCATGTATAGTTAAGCTCTATTGAACTTTTTGAGTATATATCATAATGTATAAGCTAAGTGAGAGTATCCTTCATATAATGTATTGTATAAACAATGCATATGGAAATATGTATATATTTTTTATACATAGATATACATCATATATAAAACACTGATTAATTGCATTACTATTTATACAACATCATTACATTTACAATAATTATTTTTGTTGAATTTTTTTTTGTCACAAATAATGCCGGTATTCAGGCATTCTTACATCTAAGTGTCTCAGACTTCCTTGATTGAGGTTTTCGTGTACAAGATATGTCGGAATATAGCATGCCAAAGCCAGTTGCCGGCTGATGATTGCTACTGTGAGATATGCATTAACAGGAAGGGTTTCTGCAGTCAATACATGTGTGTAATCAGCCACAAATTTGATTTTGAAGTGCATACTTGCTGGTGGATTGGTTGCGATTCGTGTTCGATCTCATTGGACTCACACAGACTGTGCAGTTCGTGATAAACAAATTGGGATTGTCCTTAAAAGGATTATTTTCCACCGGTAGGGTATGTGACATCCTGCACTGATGGAAACTTCAGATGTTATCACAAGCATCTGATGGGACCTATTTTAACGAACCGTTTGGTCGGGACCGTTGTACAATGTATACCTGTCTTAGGTGTACATGGTACATCATTGTGATCCTCCAAAGACCTAGAAGACTTGGCAAATACAATATTGTTTCTGGTTGGAAGCTGAGCCAAATACTTTCGCCTTACTCTAGGTGACATAGAACAAAGCTTGTAGTGATACTTGATGAAGAAGCTCTAGAATTTTGGAAACATAATAGATCTGTGTCATGTTAAGAGAGACAAAAAAAGGATAGATGCATTAAGTTTCCGTTTCATGATTTCATTCTTCTCTCTTCATTCATTTCACTAGATTATGGAAAAATATTCTATTGAGAAAGAGACTAATTTAGAGGACAACAAGTGAATGAAGCTATAATACAAGAGATATCCCCTTGCCTGCAAAATGGAAATAAGGCCTACTCCATGGTGCAAACCTCTTATTACAGAGAAGTTGATCCTTCATTCTGTGATCATTGCACTAAGTGTTTGTGTTTTACTTTTGATGGACCAATGACCATATGAAGAAACATAACCATCAATGGAACCTGTAAAGATATGACACCTGGGCCTATCTGATGGCTAGTTTCAAACTTGCGACCTCGAGCAAAGTGAAGTTCAAAACCACCACTTTACAAAGAAAACTTTATATGGTAGCTAGAGTCATTGAATTCATATTTATACGTTAGTACATTAGTTTATATTTTTATGTTTAATAAAGTTATCATACGAATCGACATCAGGTGATATGCTTTAACTAACGTGCATTAGCCATTGGTAGTGCACCCTTCATCTTCAAATCCCGAGTTCACCTTTGTTAGAAAGGAAAATCAATCAACAAAATAAATATTACTTGTTTTGTTTGTTCTCTCTTCAAATTCATCGTATCTGCTCTTATCTTCTCAGACTCTCATGTGGTATTATAAAATCTTTCCTCTTCTCATTCCCCGTAGTCAATTCATCTTTGAACCAAACACTCCGTTCCCCTCTAAACTCTAATGGAATCATAGCGAATCCTGTAAGATTAAATACTTTAATGTATAATATTAGGATCTTGAACACGATAATCTTACATAGAGATCGTTAGGGGCACATACCTGATGCGAAAGACATCATCACAGAGAAAAGCATTAGCATTAGCCGTAAATTGGTTTCTACCTTCTTGACCTAGCCTTACGTTACCACAACTCTCAGTGATGAAATTATTGTAGAGAATATGTGGTAACCCTAATGGGTGGAGGGAGGAACAATTTATAGATGTTAATACTTAATCTGGTATGTCCATCAAGTAACAAATGTATGGACGAGATCTATTCTTTATTAAATATTATTTATGGTATTACTTGGGTAACAAGTAAACTTGGGCCATAAATAAGAAATAATTCTTACATTCTCCCACTTGACCCAATGACCATATGCATTAATATTTAATAAACATTAGTTGCGCATACAATAAATCTCTTTTATAATGTCCATCATACATACCACAATATAACAAACTACTAATGCGAGTTATGGCGGCTGTACATAAATTTCAAGCTACATACTGAAAGTAAAGAGGGGGGGAGGGGGAATTAAAATTCCCTTAGTCGACTTCCTGTAGTGGTCAGTCGATTTACATGCAAGTTAGTAGCACAAATATCGAGTAATAGTAAATGAGTAAGTAAACAATGCAAAGAGTTTTTATACTTGTTCGAAACACCGTTGTAGTGCCTACTTCCAGTCCCCTTGGGTTTCAAGGGTTTCCTTAAGAGCTTGAAGAGAACTTGGGCAGTACAAAGTATATCGACTGTAAATCCTGTCTGATGTGTAAATCAGAACTTCTACTTGACACAACCTCTACTCGTATAACTTTCACTCAGTTTCTTCTTTCTCTATTCTTTTTCAGTTGTATACTCACGAGAATACAATGCTTTTATGAAAGACAACAGAAGACAACAACACAAGTTCAGTGAAGTGCGTACTTCATAACTATGGCTAAGAGAGGTTTATATAGTTTGGAGGACTTCTCTTTTAAGGAAACCCAAGGGTGTTTGAATCAAGGATCTTAGATTGAGTCCTTGATTTATTTTGATTGATTACTGAGTCATGTCCATATCAGATATGTGCTTGAGAAAATCAATTTATTTCTTTGTTTGATGATCTCCTTGTGGTCTTGAACCTTGGCTGATCTCGTTATCTTGAATGTATCCCTTGATTTCGATTTCTTCCTTTAATGATTTCCTTGTGGTCTTGAATCTTGGCTGATCTCGTTATCTTGAATCTATCTCTTGATTGATGTGTAGATTGTCTCTTTCCTTCTTTAGGTGTTGTATGCTTGACTCGCCATTTTGAATATATTCTGTATCCCTTGATTGATGAGCAGATTGTCTCTTTCATTCTTTAGGTGTTGTATGCTTAACTAGTTTCTTTTTGAATTTCCTTTCCTGCAACAAGTCATAAGTCGGTTAGGTTTTCATTATTAAAATTACTCGATCATGTGGAGCTAACAATCTCCCCCTTCTTGATAATAACAACGAATTCACAGTTTGCATAAGCTTAAAAAAATAGTGAGGCTTCCCTGATATATTTTTAGTTGTGATTGATTCTTTATAACTCCCCCTGTCTTTAAGCTATACAGCTCCCCCTGACTTGATTGCTTTCCAGTCAAAGTGATTTGGGATTGTTCAGGAGTCGCAAAAAAAAAGCAGAAGCCTAGTGTTCACCCAAGAAGTGCTTGAGGGTGTTGATGACCTACCCACAGAAGGAATTGTAGTAGCATTCCACATTTTTGGAACGACAAGAGTAGGAGTTCTGGACAGAGATAGCAAGATCATTGTTGGAAGAGCTAACTCCGCTCTTGAGAGAGTTGACCTGCTTGATCAACTTGTTGACAGTTGAGATCCCTTCCTAATTTATCCTTGTCATTGCAATTTGTAGCTTACCTACCTTTGTACTGGTATCTTTTTCAAGGCGAAAGACCTTCTCAACAGCATCTTGAAGAGTCTCCAGGCCACTTTCCACAACAAGGATGCGAGTTTTGAGTTCATCGAAATCCTGAAGTAGGAGAGAAGCCGACTTTGCAGAGATCTTAGTTGGCTTGGAAGTATCAGCCCTGGCTTGGACGGAGTCCTTTTTCACCCATTTGTTTCCAACCTACACATACCTCATACTAGAAAAAGTGTGAGAATCATAACTAACATTGATCTCAATGGGTTTGAACATGGAGAGGTCCACTAGTCGGTCCACCCGGATTCGTGAGATGAGCAACCCATAAGGTAAACTGGCAGAGGCCTTAGACTCCTCAGCACTTTCCCAAATGTACTCTTTGAACCAAACTGCCCAATTAATGTGGTATTTTTTCAGCAAACAGTAAAGTACAAACACATCCCGATTAAAGATGCTGTTCAGAGATCCTTTCCTGGGTATGAGAGTAGTAGAAATAATATGTGCCAAAATATGATGTTCAAAATAGAGATAAAGGTAAAAAATTAGACAAGTCAGCATCGGGTTCAGCCACGACTATTTTAGCACCTTCCATAGATACCTCAAAATAATCAGGCCCCTCAAAATCATCAGGCCAAGTTCCATTCATGTACGGAATCACACCAAAAAACTTAGTACCAAAAACATCTTCAAACAATAGTTCATTGACTATAATACAACTACCCATGACAAGGGTTTCCAACTCACCACTATCGTTAGAAACACAGATATTTGCATAGAATAATTGAACAACTTCTTCAAAGAACTCAAGGCCACAGAGACTAAACAATAGAGATAATATTTGAGCTTTAAGAAATGAACTTACCGGGTATTGAGAGTCCCTCAGTTGCCTTAGATTTATCACCCGGCTTGGGACAATGGGTCGAGACTTGAAGCTATCATACCTATTTTTCTGTTCAACTCCCTAGAACCTTTGGATGTCTTTATGAGAGAGAGATCCAGAGGCGCACAGTCGAGGTTTCTTCAACTCCTTCTTTTTGACAGTTGAGGCTTTTGTTTTGGGAGGCTGAGAGATAAGGGAGTCAACTGAAGAATCAGAGAATGAGGACAAAATATTCACTTTGATCGAGTTCAAAAAGTGAGGATCAAAGTTTTTTAAAGAAGCCATTGAACGATTTCTGGGCATAGTGAGATAGAAAAATAAGAAAAGAGGAGAACAAAAAAAATAAAGAAGAAGAGAAGGAGAAGAGATTTAAAAGAGGAACGAAAAGACGGGAAAGGAAGTGATGGGAAAGAAAGGAAAGGTTTTATGGAGAAGAGGAAAGGGTGGAGTAGAGTAGTAATTAGAAGCACAATAAATGAAGCAAATAAGGAAAAAATCATTAATTAAAAGCGATAATACTGAGACAGTTTTTGAGAAAACAAAATCTTTCTTCAAGTAAGGATTTTGTAAAAATGTCTGCCAATTGATTTTCAGAATCAACAAACTTTAACGAAAAATTACCATTTTCAACATGATCTCGAATCAAATGATTCTTGTTATCAATATGCTTAGCCTTAGAATGATGCACAATGTATTTAGAAAGACTAATAGCACTAGTATTATCGCAAAACATAGGGACAACTTCATAAGAGAGATCATAATCAAGTAATTGATGCATCATCCATAATAATTGAGTACCGCAACTTCCCACAGCTAGATATTCAGATTCCATAGTGGATAATGCGACAAATGTTTGTTTTTTGCTGTGCCGGGAGATCAACGATTGACCTAAAATTTGACCATGTTCCACTGATACTTTTTTGATCATTTTTATCGCCTAAAAAATCAGCATCTGAGTAACCAATCAAATCAAAATGAGATGAGTGAGGGTACCATAGTCCTAATTCGGTGGTTCTAATCAAATAGTGAATGATCTGCTTTACTGCAGTGAGATTGCGCACTTGCATACACTTTACATGGTGTCTGGCTACCTTGAGGTAAGGTAGAGTAGTGAGCCAACCATTCCTCTATACATTTTTCATCCACTTCTTTCCCCGGTGCATCAGTTTCAAGGCAGATGAAGGGGATCATTGGAGTTCCAAAAGCTTTTCCTTTTTGAGGTCGAACTTCTTGATTAGTTCCTTGGTATATTTGGTTTGAATGATGAAAGTTCCATTAGTTGACTGCTTGATTTGTAGTCCGAGGAAGAATGTGAGCTCTCCCATTAGACTCATTTCAAATTCTCCTTTCATAAGGCTTGCAAAATTCTCACATAATGAAGGATTAGAGCTTCCGAATATAATACCATCAACATAAATTTGAACTATAAGATTATATAAACTTGATCTTTGAATGAAAAGAGTTGTGTCAATTTTCCCTCCTTTGAAAATTATTTTGAAGTAAAAAGGTACTTAGTCTCTCATACCAAGCTTCGGGAGCCTGTTTGAGACCATAAAGTGCTTTGGAAAGTTTGTAAACAAAATCAGGACAAAAAAGATTTTCAAACCCAAGGGGTTATTTGACAAAAACTTCTTCTTTTATAAAACCGTTTTAAAAGACACTTTTTACATCCATTTGCAAAAGTTTAAAACGCTTAAAGGAAGCATATGAAAGTAAAATTCGAATAGATTCTAGCCTTGCTACCGGAGCAAAAGTTTCATCGTAATCAATACCTTCCTGTTGGGAGTATCCTTGAGCAACCAGTCTTTCTTTGTTACGAATGACTTTTCCATCTTTATTTAGCTTATTTCGAAATGCCCACTTGTTCCAATTACGGAACAATTTTTTGGCTGTTCAGTGAGAGTTCATACCTTTTCAAACTGGTCGAGTTCTTCTTTCATTGCTTGTCTCCATGATTCATCTTCCATTGCCTCATTTATACGCTTGGGTTCAAGTTGAGACACGAGTTCTAAAAATGCTTGTTTTCTCAATGAAGCTCTGGTCTATATTGAGTCAATCGGTTTACCCATGATGAAGTCATTTGGATAGCCGCCGTGTCTCCCTTCTCTAGGAATGCCTGTCTTCTCGGCTGGACTAGTCGACTTTGGTTCTGGAGAAGTTGACTCATCTATGGTAATTTTCTTAGAAGAGTTTGAGAGATTTTTAGTGCTCTATATAGGAGTAGTTTCATCATCTCTAGATTCTATTTCCTGCATCCTTGGGTTAGTGTAATAAAAAACGACATGAACAGATTCTTCAACACATAAAGTTCGTTTATTAAAAACTCAAAATGCACGACTGACTGGTGCGTAACCTAAGAATATACCTTTATCACTTCTTGGATCAAACTTACCCAGATTTGTCTTATTATTGTTGTGAATGAAGCATTTGCATCCGAAAGTATAAAAATAGCTAATATTTGGCTTCTTACCTATGCATAACTCATATAGAGTTTTCTTTAAAATCGGTCTGATAAGGTATTTGTTCAAAGTATGGCATGCAGTACTTACTGCTTCGGCCTATAAGTGATAAGGGAGATTTCGATCAAGAAGCATGGTTCTGGTGGTGTCTTGTAACGAACAATTTTTCCTTTCTACCACGCCATTTTACTGAGGTGATCTAGGAGATGAATTTTTTTGAGTGAAACCGTTTTTATTACAAAATTTCTCAAATGCTTTATTTTCAAATTTTCCACCATGACCACTATGAACTGTGGAGATGAAGTATCTAGCTTCTCTTTGTACTTTTCTACAAAACACTTCAAAGTTAAAGAAAGCTTCATTTTTATGAGATAAGAATATTACCTAGGTGAATCTTGAAATTTCGTCAACGATGAAGAAAGCGTATTTCTTACCACCAATGCTAGCAGTTTGAGTGGGACCAAAGAGATCCATATGAAGTAGTTGCAAAGGTTTAGTGGTACTTACAGCATCCTTGAACTTGAATGAAGAACATTTTTTCTTACCAAGTTGACAGGCATCACATATATGGTCTTTTTAGAATTTTAACTTTGGAAGTCCAATGACTAGTTCAAGTCTGGACAATTTTTCTAAGGCGTGCATGCTTGTGTGACCAAGTTTTCTATGCCATAGTCAAGAATCATTTGATACTGCAGTTAGATATGTAAGTGTTGGTAAGTCTAAGTTGTTTAGATATTATCAACATTATCTCGAATGATTGTGATGTCCTTAGTCACATGTCTGATGGTGCAAGTTGTGCCGTTGAATGAGACTTTGAATCCAACATCGCATAGTTGACTGATGCTGAGCAGGTTGTGATTAAGTCCCTCCACCAGGTATACTTTTGATAGATCATATGATGAGCTAAGAGTGATTGATCCAGCTTCTACTACTTCTCCTTTTGCATTGTCACCGAACTGTACATTTCCTCCATCGATTTTGTTAAGAGTTTTGAAATTTTCTTTCTTTCCGCACATATGTCTGGAGCATCCATTGTCTATTACCCATATTCCCTTTTTGTAGGTTCTTTTGGTCTGCTCCTAAAAAACAAGTAGATTAATTTCTTTTAAGTACCCAAGTATTTTTGGGTCCTTGAGGGTTAGGATTAACAACTTTTGGTCTCCCAATCAATTTTCCAAAAGAGAATTTCTGGCATTTAAAAGATTTGTGACCAATGTCACCACAAGTATAAAAGGAGAAGTTAACAGAAGTTTCAGCATGATGAACTGGGGAGAGAGATCTGTTAGATCCAATGGAGCCATGGTTAGGGGAATTTTTCAGTTACATCTTTACTTCGTCTAGTTCCTCTTCTAGTAAGTCGACTTCAATTTGACTTGCTTCTAGAAGTATTTGCCAGCACTTCTTTTCTTGAGCGATTTTGTTGTATTCATCGATTACTTTCTGCAGTTCGTTAGTAACCATATCCAATGAGTTTTGTAAGTCATTACATTTTGAACAATTAAAAGTTCTTACCTCGCTTGTTTCACCTAGTGCCATGAAACACATGTTGGCATTTTCATCATGATCATCTTCAGATGTTTCTCCTTGGATCTAAGCTCCGAGACTTTTTGGATCTTCATTTCTCTGATTTTTTCTCCTTTTTGTTCTTGACAATTCTGTTTGATGTGTCCTAGTTTTCCACAATAATAGCATGTATCATCACTTCTTTGATATTCATTGTTCTTATTGTCCGATTGATGCCTCTGCCTTCTTTGTCTGAGCATTTGTCTAACTCGGTATATAATATCCATTCCTTCAACAAATGCGACAATTTTCTTTTTGTCATATTTATTGTATATGTTAATATGATTCTGCTCTTATGCCATCAAGTTTACACGAAGTTCATCATACATCTTCAAAAATAGCAACTTTAGTTTCCCAAGCCTTGGGAAGACTTCTGATGAGTTTCGTGACTTGTAATCTGTTAGAGTATATTATTCTGAGGGATTTGAATTCACACATAATTTTGCTGAACCTTGAGAACATGTCTTCCACATTCTCATTTTCGCCCATTTTGAATAACTCATCTTCGTTGACCAGTGAACTGATCCGAGATTCTTTAACTTGGCCGGTTCCTTCATACGTTTTTTCCAGTAAGTCCCACATTTCTTTTGCAGTTTTGCATGTTGAGATTTTGTCATATTCTGCTTCACTGGGTGCACAATACAACAAACTTATAGATCTTGTGTTAGTTTGAGTTACCTCTTGTTGTTCCTTTGTAACATCGAAAGATTAACATCTTTTCCAGTGAGTGCGAGAATAGGCTTTGGACCCTTCTTTATTACAATCTATGCCTGTTTTCAAGTCATGAAGATTATGAACCTATCTTTCCATTGAGAGTAATGTTGACCGTTGAAGTAGAGTGGCCGGTTTGAAGAATGTCTGTCTTCAAGTAGAGCGCCGGGAATCTGATAGTTTGCCAGGGATCTTTGCTCACGTGTGGTTAAACATTTTTTATCTGTGAGACCTGCTCTGATACCAATTGAAAGTAACGAAGGGGAGGGGGGGTGAATTAAAATTCCTTCAGTCAACTTCCTATACTGGTCAGTCGACTTCCCTGCAAGTTAGTAACACAAATATCGAGTACTAGTAAATGTAGCAAGTAGACAACGCAGAGAGTTTTTATAATGGTTAGGAACACTGATGTGGTGTCTGCTTGCAGTCCCCTTGGGTTTCAAGGGTTTCCTTAAGAGTTTGAAGAGAACGTAGGCAGT
>JAJOOB010022733.1:0-32463 GCA_029582485.1 Solanum tarapatanum | reverse complement strand
TATCAATATATTGCTTAAATTTTTAATAAACCAAATATATGAATTAGGTATAAATGCACGTCCTAAACAAAATAATAATACATGTTAATTAAATATGTGAAATATATTTAATAATATATGATTAGCATATGCGTAGACAAAATATATCCAATCCAATTTATAATAGTAATAAAATATTTACATTTGGAATTCGAATGAAAATAAAAACAAGAAAAAGGTTGTTCAGTAAAGAAGAAACGAAAACAAAATACAAAATTTTCTTACGAAAATAAAGATTTTGCCGTTTATTTGATACAAATTAGCCATGGATAGACAGTACAAAAGGATAAACTGCAACACTAGCGGCGATTAAATTTAGCACGAGCTTTGGGGCTTAGAAAAAGGTTGTTCGTGTATTAAAAAAAAGTAAAAAAAAAGTTTGGAAAACTGTATAGTTCAGTAAAGTTCTCATCAAATAATGAAAAAGTTTGGAAAACTGTATAGTTAAGTAAAGTTCTCATTAAATAATGATTTAAAAATAAATTAATAGGGGTGAATGTGTAATATACTATTTTAATACATGTATAACTAATACCTACATAACTTATTCCACCTTCTACCCCGCATAACTTATACATAGATTCCCTCATAAGTTATGTTGATATTAATTATGTAAGATTACCTAAAATACAACCAAACACTGTTTAAAATTAATACATGAATAATATTTATACAACATTTAGAACTCTACCTACCAAATATGGTATAAGTTACGTTGACTTTTCAACTTAATAAAAAACTTCTACTAAACATAATAAAACTAATCGAACTTTTTATTGATGAATAAAATGTACTCTTATACGGTAACCAAATGGCCCCTAAGTGTGTTAAGAAATTGTGAAAACTGATCTAAGTCAGTTTAGATCCCTAAAATATTACTAAAAACGAGTTAGGCTAGAGGGGTAAGGAAAAGACCAAAATACTCCTCCTTAATTCGGATGAATTTCCTTCACTGGACAGGCTATACTTAAATGGGAATATCTCCCTAATCCAAACTCATAATTTAGCAAACTCAGCTGCGTTGGAAAGAGGACTCGGAGATCTTTCATTTGATATCTGATGAGCCACCTAACTCATCCTATACTGAAAGTTATAGTCATTTGAAGTTGACCCAAAACTCACAATTTAAGACTAACTTACAAAATTATCAAATTAACTCTTTCCAATTCAGTTCTTTCTAAAGTTAGCTCTTTCTAAGACCAAGGTGTTACAATATCTCCCCCTTGGGAACATTCATCCTTGAATGATGTCACTCTATGTAGAACTAAAGGTGGCAACATCTAACACCTAGCTCAAACACCCAACATGAAATTTAACACAACATAGCATATCAAATCAATGAGTGTTTTACAAAAAATCATTACCTTGGTCTAGAATTTCTTTGGAAATAAAGATGTGTGGGTATCTCATCTTCATATCCTCCTCAGCCTTCCAAATAGCTTCCTCAACAAATTAAATGCTCCATAGGACCTTGATTGATGCTACCTCCTTGGTTCTCAACTTGCGAACATGATGATCAAGTGTTTCAACGGGTACCTCTTCATAAGATAGGTTGTCCTTAATACAAATATTTTCAGTAGGTATAATAAGTGAAGGATCTCCCATACACTTCTTCAACATTGTAATGTGGAATAACAGATGGACTCCTGCTAACTCTACTGGGAGCTCCAACTTATAAGCTACATTGCCAATTCTCTTGGATATCCTGTAAGGACCAATATACTGGGGACGAAGTTTCCCCTTCTTACCAAATCTCATAACACCCTTCATGGGTGAAAACATCAAGTAAACCCAATCATCCACCTCAAACTCTAAGAATCTTCTCCGAACATCAGTATAGGATTTCAGACAACTTTGCACTGTTTTCAAACTTTCTTGAATGATCTTCACTTTCTCCATAGCTTGATGAACCAAGTCTGGTCCAATCAATCTAGCTTCACCAACTTCAAACCATCTAATAGGAGATCTACATCTTCTTTCATAAAGAGCCCCATAAGGAGCCATCTCGATTCTAGAGTGATAACGGTTGTTGTAAGTAAACTAATAAGAGGTAAGTGATCATCCTAATTACCTTTGAAATCGATCACACACGCCCTCAACATATCCTCTAAATTCTTAATCGTACGCTCTGCTTGACCATCAGTCTAGGGATGGAAAGCAGTACTCAAGTTTACCTTCGAGCCCAAACCTTTCTGGAAAGACTTCTAGAACTGTGCGGCAAATTGCGCACCTCTATCTGAAATGAGGGACACTGGAACTTCATGAAGTCTGACTATCTCTTGAATATACAACTTGGCATAATCTTCTCCCAAAAAGGTAGTCTTTATCGGTAAGAAATGGGATGATTTAGTCATCCGATCTATAATCACCCAAATAGAATCATGCTGCCTGCGAGACTGTGGTAAACCACTAATGCAATCCATATTGATCATCTCCCACTTCCATTCTGGAAGATCTATGTTCTGAGCCATACCACCGTGTCTTTAATGCTCTACCTTGACTTGTTGACAATTCCTACTCTTAGCAATGAACTCTGCAATACACCTCCCCATACTACTCCACCAATAGACTTCTCTCAAGTCACGATGCATCTTTTTGGAATCCGGATGGATAAATTATCTGGAGCTATGAGCTTCCTCCATGATCCTCTCTTGGAGTTCATCCACCCTTGGTACACATAATCTACCTTGATACCTCAATACACCATCTCCCCCTTGTTCAAAAGCCATCACTTTTTGCTTATGAACATTGTCTTTCGATTCAAGCAAAACAATGTCTTGATCTTGTTTCTCCTTCACTTTAGACACTAGTGATGATCCAGACTGATTTATCACCACTACTCCTCCTTCATTGGAACCCATTAACCTGACTCTCAATTGTGCAAGTATGTGCACATCTTTGGCTAACTCTTTCTTGCCTTCTTCAACATGGGTGGTACTACCCATATATAACCTTCTCAAAGCATTGGCAACTACATTAGCCTTACCTGGTGATATAGAATACTCATGTCATAATCCTAGAGTAACTGATGAGTCCATGATTTGGACTCATTTAGGACTTGTTTCTGATAGAATTAGTGTCCTCAAATGCATATTTTGTCTCAATATGTGATGAAAACCTTAAGTTTTAGGTATTTGGAGTTTGAGGCAAAGCATAGACACTACTTGGCAAGAAGGAACAAAGTGGCTAAAAGAAGGAAAAAAAGATGGCCTGACGATCGCCTAATCCATTAGGCATGTCGCCGAAAGGCCTACAACCCTGCCTAATGTTCCAGTATGCTTAGCCTTGAAGAAAAAGGTCAAGTCTGTGAGGAAAGGAAGAGGTCGGCGAATCGCCAAGTAGTTTCGCGAAGCATAACAATCTCGCCCAATGAGTCAGAACGCAAATATGCTGAAGGCAAACGCTGAAAGGCGATCTACTAGTCCAAAGGGCAGATCACCCAGTGGATCGACGATCACAACTAACTGTGTCGAATGGATCTTTCGCAGCACACTTTCTAAAAACTATAAATACTAGTTGAGGTTTGTTTTTTAGGAAGATTCACATAGACAATTTTTTTTAGAGAGATAATATTTTATTCTTCTAAGTTTTAGAGGGCTTCGGAGACTTTGTTCTAAGACCTTGAAGATTCAAAGGGTTTCAACTCCAAGATATTGGACTTGGGTCTCAAAGATTCTTCACTCTTGACGTGTTTTAAGACTTAATCCTTCATACCCATTGATGGAAACTGATATTGGTATTGATTTTTACCTCTTTTACATGTCTAGCTAAATCCCCAATTCTTGGGGTGTGATTTTGTGAATATGGGTTAGATTATCTGTTGGGTCTTGCTTGTTGATGGTTTATTTGTTGTTTAAATGTGATTTCGTTTAGTAGTTGTATTTGAACTTAATGGAGTTGTAGTTGCAAATACGATTTCACCTTAGTGTTTTTGGCTTCCTCGAGAGAGGTCGTAAAACTAAGATTACTAAATTAATGGCCGGTGGAATTGGGTCGACATGAGGTTCAGCTCGAGAGAGTTAACCCTAGTCCTTCTCCCAAACACTGAACTCGAGAGAGTGAGTGGGCAAAGGCGTAGGCTGTGCTTAAAGCGGCAACTCTGTGTTCAAAAGAAACTGAGTTGATTCGGTGTAAGTTGCTCGATAGAGAATTTACCCCTACTATAGTCTAGCCTAGTAACAAATACTCAACCATTTACTATCAAAAGCATGTACCCGACAATTTAGTAAATTACACTGTTTTAGTGTTACTTGTTTACAAACTCCCCATTGATAATTGACATCCATGTCAAACCCTTTAATTTGTTATGTTTTCACTCGATAAAGTTTTTAGCTATGGGTAACTTTAGCATTTTTACGCTTAACCACTAATTTTCAGGAACCGCTCCCTTGCGACTCGACCCCAACCCTTGGTTGGGTTATATTACTATTGTAACATCATAGACACTTGCATTGGAAGTTGTGTCTTCATTACATAAATATCAAAATGGCGCCGCTGCCGGGTAGTGGTGTTACGTGAATTTTTTTGGTTAAGACGAGTTTTGCTTTTGTTAGTCATAGTTTACTTAATTTTTAGCTTTGTTTTGCTTGTTGGTACTTTAAAGCAGGGAAGGTGAGTATATCGAACAACACTTGTGAGCTAATGGAGTTTCCTCCATTAAAAGTAATGATGATTCGGGATCGCTTCCTAAACTTCAAGCAATTGGAAGGTGAACGGATCCATATGTCATGGGCAAGGTTTAAAGAACTGATAACTCGATGCCCAACTCATGACATTCCTCACATAGCCCGCCTTGACTGTTTCTACAGAAGCCTTGGCCTCAGAAACATGGTGTTGGTCGACCAACTCATTCCGGGAGGAATTGCAAAACAACCATATGTGATAGTAGCCCAACTGCTCGATCAAATGGTTGAAATGAACCAAGAAGTAGAAAAGGATTTCATGTTAGCCGCACTAATGACTCAGATGGATGAGTTGGCCAAAAAGATGATGGAGATCGAAGTCCAATGCAAAAAGAAGGATAAATACATCCCTCCTCATGTGCAAAGAAGGCCAAAGGACAATGAGGTTAAACTCCTTAAGGGAATGGTCTCAACCATTCTCCACAAGGTGACTGAGCAAGATAGAGAGCTGGAAGAAATGAAGGAAAACATCGAAGGGATGAAGCGAATGATTTCATTTCATTCCAGATCTGTCCAACTGCTCGAGAACCTTATGGGTCATGCTTTGCCCCATCTCCACCCGCAGCAACACATGGGGTTTCCTAGTGATACTATGGCTAACCCCAAAAATGAAGTTTGAGTGCTAACTTGAGTCGTTCTACGACGTTAACTAAGGCGTTGTTTGGGAGGCAACCCAAAACTCCTTTTATGCTTTAGATTTTTTTTGTAAATAATGGTGTGTTATTTGTGCAAGTTTAAATGCAGAAAATGTTTGGAAAATGCAGATTGGCGAGCAAATGGTCCAGTCGGCGTATTGCCGAAGAGGTCGGTGCGTCCGACTTGACCCGCCGTTTGGCTCAACTCAAGTCTAATTCAGAGCTTGTAAAACTCGGCGAGGTAAGTGACCACTAGGCGTATCACCGAATGGATAGGAGAACGTGACTAATGTCACCGAATGGACGCGAACTGGATGGTTTATAATTGCCAAAAGTCTCAGAATTTGAACTTCTTCACTTTCCCTCGCTTTTAAACTTCACGAACTCACACCAAGTTAGTATCTTCAATATTCTTGCTTTTCATTAGTATTTTAGTTGGTAATTCGTGCTCGGAACTAGAATTTCTTTGCCGCCTTGCTTTTCAATCACATTTTAATTGGCATATAAGGTTGGTTTCAGAATCCCAAGTTTACATTCGAAAATTTTGTACTCATTTGCAATGATCATATCGTATTTTTCTGTGTTGGATCTCTCTGATAGGACTAGAATGCCTAAATGCCTATTTCAATTTGAAAATCTTGCCTATGTTTTTTTAATCGTCAAAAGTCTATGTTTATGCCTCTAAATGAATGAAATTTATTGGGTTGTGCTTGCATGATGGTTAGATTGATTAGGTGAAGTCTAAGTAGCCCGTGTTTGCGCTAAATGACGTGTATTGCTCAATGAAAGAACGGGTGACACCATTCATAAGAGCAAATAACGTCAAATGGCCAAATTTGGCAAAACCGGGAGAAATCTGAGTATTCCGGGGTGATGGGTATTACATGTCTTGTTTGAATTCCATTAGTGCATGCTTTGATTTTTTTTTTGGGGGTTGCGGAGTTGAATTCGAGAAGGTGGATTGAAAATAGCCACATTAGGCCATTTGGCGAATTGAGTCAAGCTCGCCGAACCACTCGGCGGTTCACCTATTGACCTCACCTTGCCTTTAAATTCATGCTATATGTATTGTTAAGTCTATAACTTTTGACGAGAAGCCTGAGTTCGCCAAAAGCACTCGTTGACTCACCGAAAATACTCTTGATCGCCCTTTGTATGCTCCCATGAACCCTTGTTACACTGTAAATTTCGGCGGACAAACCCTTGCTCACCAAAAGTAGTTGGCGATTCATCGAAAGGGCCTTCCATCGCCAACTTGCCATAATTTTTAAGCCAAAATCCCTTCGGCGATCCAATCCAGCTAGCCAAAGCGGCTTGATGACTCACCGACTGGATCGGTGAGCCTGTCTGCAATAGATTTACTGTGCTTGTGTTTGATTTTCTCCTAATTTCTCCCGATCTTATGCATAAATGGTACGTACTAATCTAACCATACCACCCAAAACAAAAGCACAAGGCATTAGTATAAATGAAGAGGGATCAATTCTCCCAAAGAAGAGAGGGTAAGAACTCCCACCGGGAGACAAAGGCAAAAGCAAGAAGCACATAGCTAGGAAAAGAGTTGCTATTGAAACCCAGGCTAGTTTTTCTGAACCGGAAGATGAGGAGCTTTTAATTCACCGAAGGACTAGACACCAGGCTAGCTCTCAACCCTCGTCAACCAGAGTTCCCTCAGCTACCACACCTCCTGAAACAGATTCAGTGCCAGCTCAGGCACCTCCAGGGACCCCTGCATTCCCTATCGCTCCTCCCCCTAGACTGTTGAATAGATTGAAAGGTGATGGGGGTACGGACCATACTAGAGGAAAAGCTATTATCTATGGAGGGCCTGGAAGGAAAATATCCCGTTGTGATGGACACCCTCCACTACCATGAGTTTGAGCAGTTCACCAGGCCCCATGACCCTTACATTCCATCCTAGGTCGGAGAATTCTATACAGCTTATGGGCAGTTGGGGACCAAAAGTAAGATGAGGGTAAGCGAATTCAGACTGGTGATGTCGATCATGGTCAGAGGCAAGGAAGTTAGGTGCGACAGCGAATGTATTAACACTATTTTTGATAGACCCCTGCACTCCACACTTCCTTACGAGGGGTTACCCATATCTCAGTCCCTAAATGAGTTGAAGGGTTGGTTGGCTCCTCTGATTTCTGACACCACCCCGAGGTGGATGGATGCAGGAGCCCCTATTGAGAAGAGGGACCTGAGCATTGCCGCTAGGTTCTGGTTTGGCTTTATCAGCATCACAATCATGCCATCCCAGAATGAGTCCTTTTTGCGTAATCCTAGGGCAGCTTATCTCGATTCTATTATGTCCAGGAGGTGCATCGACCTAGGGCTGCTGATTTCACAGGAGATGGTCATGAGAGCCAATCAGAAACTGACTTCTCTGCCATTCCCAGTCCTGATCATTGAGTTGTGCCGGCGTGCTGCAGTACCCCAGGACACTGCGAGGGATATTGAGGTCACCCCTTTATCCACACTAACATCTGGCGTATTGAGGATGAGTTCATACAAGAGGAGGCTGACGGGAGAAGAGCAGTTTCGACAGATATTTCTCCGGATGTTGGCATTGACTTGTTATCTGCAGAGGCATCTTCGCCTACTCCGGCCTCTGGGTCATCAGGTACACCTGCTCCTTCCTTCTCTTCACAGGTCCCAGGTGCTTCTTCCTCCTCCTCCTAGCCTGTCAGGATTACTCAGGCGATGATCCAAAAAATGGGGAATCTGGCCTATTTAGCTGATGTGAGGGCGAATCGATTGGAGAGATCCATCCCAAGGATGATCGATAGTGCTATCTTGGCTACACTGACCCCCTTAGGGCTGTTGTTGATGATCTGGCTACTAGAGTCACTACGTGTGAGAACAGACAGGGGGAGACATTCGAGGTTACGGCTTTACAAGCTGAAGTAGCAGATTTGAGGAAGGACGTAGACTATTTGAAGTCTACCGACTTCACTTCATTGATTCAGGGTGCAAATGACGAGGATGCTCCTGAGACCTCAGGGATTCCTCTGGCTACCACTAGAGATGTGCAGAGGGATGGCACAGTAGATAAGGTGTCGGATGCAGAGACCGATGAGGAGCTGATAGCAGTACATGATGAGGAGCTGATAGCAGTACATGAGGAGGAGATGATAGAGAGTTGAGAGGAGAGCATATTTAGAGATTTTCGAGATCTTGTGGAGAGGGTTGTGCAGCCGGTGATCTAGACATCGCCGACTGAGACATCCACAACAGCTCCTAGTGGATCTAGCATTGCTAGTCCTCCTGAGGTTACTCCGAGCACTGATGCCCACATTCAGACTACTACACCAGGCACTGAGGCCCCGACAGATGGAGATACTGCGTAGACATGACCTTTCTTTACCTCCCTGTTTTACTTAAAAACTTTTGGATACTTTTATTCACATTTGAGGAAAAATTATTTTTTGTTTGTGGTGGGGTAAGGCCCATCTTTGTGCATATTTATTTTGATTATATATTTTGGGTTGTGAGCTATTACTGTGTCATTACACAGCTTTACGTGGATGTTTGAGCTTGTGGCTCATTTTGTTTTAAATTGTTTAAATTGCAAAATGATTTTGACTCCTCAGAATATTTTTTAAATTTTTTTACACCTCTTGTACGTGTTGAATGTGGTTGTTCTATCGCAAAATTTAGTATCGGTTTCGATCAATACTGATGACTTGAATAGTGCTTATAATCGAACAAACATGAATGTGTGGCTACAATGAGGCCAAATGAAGTTGCATAGACAATATCTGAACTCTTTGCATCTCGTTGTGACTAGCCAATGATCAAATCGAGTCTCTTGTGATGATCGTTGCACACTAGTGAAAGTGTGAAGTCTTGTTTGACTTATAGTGTTAATGCCTAGTGTGATGAGCTTACCTGTGAACTAAGCATGATGGATCCTAGAATTTTCCCCGTTGGTCCGGCCAACTAAGTAATGCTATCTCTTGATATGATCTTAGGCAACTTCTAAGAGTGTGAGCCAATTTGACATATACCTCTTTTGTAACCTACCTTGTGAGTGTGTGAACCGCTTTTGAACACCCTTTGATCTTCAACTTTATTTGGAAGAAACTTGATGAAAACAATGACCTTTGTTGATCCATCACCCATAATCCTCATGAAGTTGTGGTTAGTTGAATAGCCAACTTATGCCAAAAGCCTAAGTTGGGGGTGTGGTGAAAAGATAAGGGCAAGTCAATAAGTACAAGGAAAGTCTCCTTTAACCCATGGTGTTTAGAAAAATGGAACCCCTCCATATAAAAAAAAAAAGAAGAGAGAAAAAGAAAAAGATTGAAAGGGAAAAGTTGTGGAATAAATTTGAAAAGTAGAAAAGAAATGGGGTTCCCAAACAATCCATAGGAAGTGAATAATAAGATGGTTTATGATGCACTAATGAAAATGATGAAAGACAAGGAAAGGAAGTGTTGAGAGCACCACATTTCATGAGTATGAAAGTCACTGAGCCTAAATGACCATACCTTTGCACTCAGACCCATTACAAGCCTTGGAAGACCTTTGTGATCTTGAGTGAGCTTAAGCAATTGTTGATTGGAAAATACGGGCAAACCTATGGGTGAAATTATGCATTGTGTTCTTCCTTGTGAGTGTGAGTGTTGCATCTAATTCCGAAGCTTTAAATTGTGAACCATTGTGTGAATATGGAATCATTCTTTGTGTGAGGGCATTTGAACACTTTGGTTGAACTTGAACTTGCATTTGAAGCAAGTATTGTGAACACGAGATTCTTTGATAATGGTGAGTCACAACTTGAAACTTAGAGTACACATTTGATCTTTGCATAAGTAAAGTGAGTCTTGTTGTGTGCATTCATGATTGAGTCTTGTGTAGCACTGTTCGAGATATCCTTTTTTGAATAGCTGAACTCGAGTTTTCTTGAGGACAAGCAAAAGTTTAAGTTTGGGGTGTTGATGAGTCCACGATTTGGACTCATTCAGGGCTTGTTTTTGATAGAATTAGTGTCCTCAAATGCATATTTTGTCTCAATATCTGATAAAAACCCATAAGTTTAAGGTATTTGGAGTTTGAGGCAAAGCATGTACACTACTTAGCAAGAAGGAACAAAGTGGCTAAAAGAAGGAAGAAAAGATGGTCTGACGATCGCCTAATCCATTAGGCGTGTCGCCGAAAGGCCTACAACCCTGCTTAATGTTCCAGTGTGCTTAGGCCTGAAGAAAAATGTCAAGTCTGTGAGGAAAGGGAGCAGTCGGTGAATAGCCGAGTAGTTTCGCGAAGCATCACCATCTCGCCCAATGAGTCAGAATGCAAAGATGTTGAAGGCAAACGCTGAAAGGCGATGTATCAGACCAAAGGGAGGATCACCGATCCTGCTAACTATGCCGAATGGATCCTTCGCAACACACTTTCTAAAAACTATATATACTAGTTGAAGTTTATTTTTTAGGGAGATTCGCATAGACGTTTTATTTTGGAGAGATAATATTTTACTCTTCTAAGTTTTAGAGGATTTTGGAGACTTTGTTCTAAGAACTTGAAGATTCAAAGGGTTTCTACTCCAAGAGATTGGACTTGGGTCTCGAAGATTCTTCACTCTTGACATGTTTTAAGATTTAATCCTTCATACCCAATGATTGAAACTGATATTGGTAGTGATTTTTACCTCTTTTACATGTCTAGGTAAAACCCCAATTCTTGGGGTGTGATTTTGTGAATATGGGTTAGATTATCTATTGGGTCTTGCTTGTTGATGGTTTATTTGTAGTTTAAATGTGATTTAGTTTAGTAGTTGTATTTGAACTTAATGGAGTTGTAATTGCAAATACGATTTCACCTTAGTGTTTTTGGCTTGCTCGAGAGAGAGGTCGTAAAACTAAGACTACTAAATTGATGGCTGGTAGGATTGGGTCGACATGAGGTTCAACTCGAGAGAGTGAACGCTAGTCCTTCTCCCACACACTCAACTCGAGAAAGTGAGTGGGCTAAGGCGGAGGCTGTGCTTAAAGCGGCAGCTCGGTGTTCGAGAGAAACCAAGTCGATTTTAGGTAAGTTGCGAGAGAGAGAATTTACCCCCACTATAGTCTAGCCTAGTCACAAATACTCAACAATTTACTATCAGTAGCATGTACCCGACAATTTAGTCTATCCCGTATTCCTATCACATCCCAAGAATCCCGACTTCATATTCGCATCTTTTATTATTACACTATTTTAGTGTTACTTGTTTACAAACCCCCCATTGATAATTGACATCCGTGTCAAACCCTTTAATTTGTTATGTTTTCACTTGATAAAGTTTTTAGCTATGGGTAACTTTAGCATTTTCAGGCTTAACCACTAATTTTCAGGAACCGCTCCCTTGGAACTCAACCCCAACCCTTGGTTGGGTTATATTACTATTGTACGATCGTAGACACCTGCATTGGAAGTTGTGTCTTGATTACGCAAACATCAGTAACTCCAACCACCTTCTCTGTCTGAGATTAAGCTCTTTCTGACTAAATACATACTGAAGACTATTGTGATCGGTGAACACATCCACATGAACACCATAGAGATATTGACACCATATTTTTCAAAGCAAACAACAGCCAACTCTATATCATGGATTGGGTAAATCCTCTCATAAATCTTAAGTTGTTGGAGAGATAAGCTATAACCTTGCCATTTTGCATCAATACACAACCGAGTCCAATTCTGGATGCATGACAATGCACAACAAAACCTTGCGTACCTTCTGGTAAGTCAATACTGGGTAGTAGTCAACCTAGTTTTCAATTCCTGAAAGCTTTTCTTACAAGCTTCAGACCATTGAAACTTCGCTGTCTTCTGAGTCAACTTAATCAATGGGGAAGAAATAGATGAAAAGCTCTCTACGAACCTTCTATAGTACCTAGCCAACCCCAAGAAACAAATTATATTATATAGAGATGTGGGCCTAGGCCAGTTCTACACTGCTTCAATCTTCTACGTTTCAACTCGTATCCCATCACCTGAGACAATATGGCCTAAGAATTCCACGGACTCAAGCCAAAACTCATACTTAGAAAATTAGCATACAACTCTGTATCCTTGAGGGTTCAGAGAACTACTCTAAGATGACTAGCATGATCCTCCTCATTCCTCAAGTAAATCAGAATGTCATTAGTGAATACGATAACAAACATATCAAGATAATGCTTAAACACTCTGTTCATAAGATCCATGAACGTTTCATGAGCGTTAGTCAAACCAAATGACATGACAAGAATCTCACAATGACCATAACGGCTCTTGAATGCTGTCTTAGGGATGTCATTTTCTCTTAATCTCAACTGGTGATAGACAGATCTGATGTTTATCTTAGAAAAATAAGTGGCACCTTGAAGTTGATCAAGGAGATCATCAATTTTCAAAAAGGGATACTTATTCTTAATAGTAACCTTGTGCAGTTTGCGGTAATCAATACATATCCTAAGAGAACCATCTTTATTCCTCACAAATAAGACCAGAGAGACCCAAGGTGAGACACTAGGTTGAATAAAACCATTATCAAGGAGATCTTTCAACTACTCTTTTAACTCAGCTAAAGCCATTCTATATGGAGGAATAAAGATATGTCGAGTATCAGAAAAAAAACTATATCGAAGTCTATTTCTCTCTAAGGAGAGACTCCAGGAATATCATCTGTAAAGACTTCTGGGAGCTCACTCACTACTGGAACTGACTGAATAGGCGGTGTCTCAACACTAGAGTAATTAACTCGGACTAAGTGACATATGCACCCCTTGGAAACTAACTTTCTAGCCTTAAGGTACGAAATAAAACAACCCTTAGGCACTGCTGAACTACTCCTCCACTCTATAAAAGGCTCATTAGGAAACTGGAACTTAACTGCTCGAGTTTTACAATCAACTGAGACATAACAAGCATGAAGCAACTCCCTACCTAGAATAACATCAAAGTCCACCATATCTGACTTGACTATGTCAGCCATGGTGTCCTTGTGATTGACAAAAATGGTACAATCACGATAAACCCTCTCAGCTAGAATAGACTCACCAACACGTGTGGAAACACTGAAGGGCTCAAGAAATTGCTCGGGAAGAATATCAAAATTAATAGCAATATATGGAGTCACAAAAGATAGACTTGCACCTAGATCAAGCAATGCTTATACATCAAAAGTAAAAACTTTGAGCATACCAGTTACAATATCAGGTGAATTATCTTGCTCTTGGCAACTGGTGATAGCATACACACTGTTTTCTCCTCCACATGTCCCTAAAGTAGGTCCTCTAGGTGCAGCTCTATCTGGCGAAGCCGCTGAAAAAGATTGGACTTTATTACCCCCATTACTGTTTCCCTGCCTGTTTTTAGGGTACCCTCTCATGAAGTGACATGTCTGACCACACTTAAAACCACCAGTGGAGCTATCATGACATGTTCCTAGGTGGTTCTTACCACACTTCGCACATGCAGAAGTCTAGTTTTCCCCTTGTGCCGCACTTCTTTGAGACTGAGCAGGTCTAGTTCTGAAGTTCTGCGAATTCTGATTCCTGATCTCACCTTTGTTCTTTGGTGCAGGTGCACTAGCATATGATGGAGTAGGTCCATTTGGCTTTTGTTGGAAAGATGACCGGTTCGCATTAATCTTCTGCTGCCCGGACACATTTACTATTGTCTTAGCCTTCTTGTTGAGGAACTCTTCCCTATCTCTCAATGTGTCCTTCTCAACCTGCTGTACATGGATCATGCTATGTCAATGTCCACTATCAACATAGTAGTCTTACCCTCTTTACTTGAAAAATGAGACAACCCATACGTGAACAAGCTCATCCTACTCCTCATATCAGCAACCATCCTCGGAGCATATTGGAATAGTTGAGTGAACTTGAAGTTGTACTCATGCATACTCATGGATTCCTGCTTAAGAGTAAGAAATTATCTTACCTTTGACTCTCTCTGTTCACGGGGAAAGAAACGTCCCATGAAGGCCTCTTCAAACAAAGCCCATCTCATAATTGGTGCCCCTTCAACTCTACCCTTCTTCCATTGGTCTTACCAAACTCTAGTCACACCCTTCAGTTGGTATGCAACTAACTCCACACGCTCAACATATGCAACATGCATCACCTCAAACATTTTCTTCAACTCTTCCAGAAAGTTTTCTGGATCCTCGATGACACTTGAACCGGTGAAGTTTGGAGGATTCATCCTCAAGAACTCATGGATCCTAGATGTATCAGCCACATCCTGTTGAACCACTCTTTGTTGGCCAGGTTGACTAGACAAAACTTGACTCAACATCTGAATAGCATCCCGAAACTCAGCTTTGGTGACCTATCCTTGGGGTTGCGCTTCTAGTGCATTGGGTACCCCTTGATTCTTAGGATCAGCATTCCTCCTTGCAAGATGACCTTGAACAGCTCTTCGTTGAGGCATGATCTAAAAGATACATGAAGCACAAATTAGAAGGAAACTTCTATAGAGATTAACTCTATCACACGAAAAAAGTATGAAAAAAGTGAGATATTTCCTAATTGTTGTAGCATCCTAATTATAGATGTGGCGCGCTTTACATCGATAACTAAGAATCTACAGACACTGCTTCATAGACACCCTAGGACTCTTTAACTTTATGCTCTCGTACTAAGTTCCCCAAGCTTTCACCATGGATGTGGCCGACACTTAAGAACCATTGCTGACCTCAAACGAACCCTTGACCTGGCTCAATTCTCAATGGAAGACTTAATAAACAATGCATGAACTCAATATAAAGGTTTTCTCAAAACAGTCTCAAAATATATAACTCAGAATATTTTTCAAAAACACTCAACTGGCCCAAAGAGGCAACTTAAGTCTTAAAAATTTAATAATGGAAATGAAAAGACTCCTCAACACCTATTGTCTATCTATGAAGCATCTACTAACTATGATAGACGTTGGGACAAGACCCACGACATCTTAATAAGATTGGAAATAGAAGTTGAATCCTACCAAAGCAAGGAGGCTACCAAAGCAACTCTGGGACTGCAAATAGTATCAACAGAGCACCTGTTGATGACCCTGGTTACCTGTATCTGCATTATGAAAGATGTAGGCCAAATGACGTCAGGACATGGTGTACGAGTATTCAAGGGGAACTCTAAAGCACATACATAAACTTGAACTTATAAAACTGAAGAACATACTCAACTCAACTCAAGAATACTACTATACTCAGAAATACTCAACTCAGTTCAATATAAAAGAAACAATAAATATGCATCATAAAGAAAACTTTTAAAATAGTAGGTAATAACTTGATGTATTTAAAAATATAATAATAACTCTTTTACTCTTATTTGGGAGATTCTCTAACCGACAACCATCACTATGAGTTATGTGATGATATAGTGTCTCGCCCACACTGCCAGAACTGTCTTATACCTTGCTGGAGTATTAGACATGCTCAACTAAGTGGATCCACTAATGTATACTTCAGAAGAAATAAAGAATCATCTAAAAAGTATGACCCTTTATCAATGTTGGCATACATGGTTTATGAGGACTTTGAGGTGTCTGAACTCGCCCCCATATCGGTGCTCAATACTACTTCAATAATATAACTCATGCTCATATGTTTAAAAACATTTTCTGATCCTCAAACTTTGAGATTATTACTCAAAAAGTTTTTTTAAAAGAGATTATACTCAAAAACTCCTCATGAACTTATTTGGAAATCAAAGTTTCCTCTTATTTTAAATGTAAAACATTAACTCTTGGAAATACTTAGTTCCCATATATACATTTTGAAAAAATGAAACTTAACTATCCTCATCCTCATACTTAAGTGCCGAAGTCTTAAAACAAAATTTAAAAGTTTACAAAATACTTCTCAAAATGACTCAAAAGAACTCCCTCGAACTTTATTCTTAACTCTATCTTGAATTTGAATGATAAATTCAAGAGTTATGATTTGGATATACCGTATATCTCAATTATTAGAAGTAGTTTGGATAATTATAATCAAGAAAAGAGTAAGGATACATTTTAAAAGAACTTAGGCAGAACAAACAACGAAAAAGGACGGGGGAAGGCGACCTTGGCGCACTGAGTGGCGCAGGGAGCAAGCCCCTTATCTTCAGAGCACCATTTCTGGCACACTGCTAGCATGGCACACCAGCCCCCCTGGCGTATCGGTGGTGTGTCTCCCCATGCCCCAACTAGAAAACCTGACAAATTTTCCTCTTCGGGTTTGACCCTAAATTCACCTAGAATCGATTGATTTTTTCCAAACTCCCTTAGATTTATATACCCAACATAAGTAAATGAAAATCTACTAACAAAAAACCCTCAAACTCCTAACAATTACCTCAAGAATGCATCAAATCCCAATTTTGAAGATTTAAGAACGAAACTTCAAGAAACTCATCAAGAACCTCAATACATGGATTTTTATGGACAAAATTAACTCAAGAAACTCATGATTGGCTTTAGGGTGAAGAACCATCACTATGAAAGCTTACATACCTCGAAAGGATTGAATCCTTGGCGAAACTCCTCAATAATCTAAATAATCTTGAAAGAACGCTTGAACTTCTCCTTTTTCTCTTCTTGAACTTCTCTCTAAAACCCTAAGCTTGTTTAGAAATTGGGAAAACTGATCTAAGTCAGTTTAGACCCCTAAAATATTATTACAAATAAGTTAGGCTAAGGGGGTAAGGAAAAGACCAAAATACCCCTTCTTATTTTGGATGGATTTCCTTAACTGGACAGGCTATACTCAAATGGGTATATCTCCATCATCCGAACTCATAATTTAGAAAACCTGGTGGTGTTGAAAAGAGGACTCAGAGATCTTTCATTTGATATCTTCTGGGACACCTAACTCATCTTGTACTAAAAGTTATAGTCATTTGAAGTTGACCCAAAACTCACAATTTAAGAATAACTTACAAAATTGTCAAATTAACCCTTTCCAATTTAGTTCATTCTAGAATTAGTTCTTTCTAAGACCGAAGTGTTACAGGGTAAGTGTTATTGTCAATGCCGGAAACCTTAGCATTGAACTTATAGTACATGTCTTATACATAAATTAGCAAAATCACTTAATTACATTCTAACTTGTAATTTGGGTACCCATTGGATTTTATATTTGCAGAGCAAAGTACCTTCACAATGACAAGTGAACCGTTTAATATATCTGTAACTTTCACTTGGTGGGCTGCTTACATTAGTCATCTTGGCATTAAACTTATGTCAATATTTTGTGCCTTCATGTTGTCATTCCTATAATTTTTAAAAGTAATTTATAAAGAAACATCAATCACATAACATGTGGGGAGGCTATGAATAAGTGCAAAGAATGATGTATTGTTTACCATTGTTGGAGATTGTTGGCATTTCATATTGTGGATTGATTAGCAAACTACTAATAGGAGACGTGGAAAGTACAAAATCACCTATTTTTCCACGAGTAATAAATTCAGTGGTACCTTTATTTAGTCTGAAACTTGATTCAAATATATAATTTGAGGAGATTTATACCTTGGTAAATGGAGCATTTCACATCATAAAAGGCAAGCACTAGTTTGTAACCTTCAAGGCTATCTAACATTTGTCCTTCGATTTCAACTAAGTCTCCCCATAAATTCATGAATTTTTTATCATACCTATATATGTAAAAATTGGCATCCTTATGATCAAAGTCTAATAACGTGAAGCTTTTTATATCAAGGATAAATAGTAAGTATAAAATTACCAATCATTTGTAACGATTACTTCTCACCTTTTGCTTCATCCTTTTCCATTTTGTGCTTTTACTTTATTCAAAATACACACCAAATCTAAATGAAAAAATGTATTTATAATTATTGATTTTATTTATGGGTGTAATACACAACAAACATTTACTGAAATTTACAAAATAAGCTCCCTATTAGTGATCTTTTCAGCTTCATCGAAGGAATTAAATCAATTCGAAAGTAGTTGAGTCTAGATTGACTTTTTTCCTCTAAGAACTCTGTATTGTTCATGAATGTTACTCGGGGTCCTTATGAACATATAAGAAGTTTTGTTTAGCTCCATTTAACTTTTCATTTATAATGTAATAACTTTGATTAAGTTGAAAAGAGTTGTTCCATGCATGAACATCTTTGTTGAAAAGAGTTATTTGTATTTTTTTTTGTCTGTGGTAATAGTTATAATTATTAGACTCTCAAAAGAATTCAAAAAATTGACTAATGATTATAATACAATATTAAAATAGAGTTACATCTTCATCAAAAAATATTAGTTGCCAACAAATACCCTCGCCGTTTGCATTTTTGTACTCATTTGTTAAGCTTTGTAGAATGACGAAGACTTTAGTCACCCATTTTGTCGCATATTTCTTCAACTTGCTAATAGGTAGAAATTGGTTTTCTAACTCTTCTACACTTGTCATTGCATAGCTAGGATGTACTAACAAAATATATATTTGTGACTTAAAAGCAAATTATTTCTTCTAATAAGTACCATTGAAGTCATACAATAAAGATGCTCAAGAATATAATATTCACCAAATAAATACTAATTATGCTGTTTTAAATTTTAAAAGTGAGTAACTTCAACTAACATTAGTATAAATATAACGTTAATTGAAGAATTTCAATACATGGTTACAACACCCCAAAAATTTCTAAGAGGTAACGCAAGCGTCAATTATCAATGGGGTTTGTGTTAAGCTAATAACAAAAACAACAAAAATAAAAAGATACAAATCAAGGAGACGGGATTCATGGGATTTGATAGGAATACGGAATAAATTAGACTATTGAGTACATGCTTTGGATAGTAAATTTGTTGAACATTTGTGACTAGGCTAGACTATAGTGGGGGTAAATTTTCTGTCAAGCAACTAACCCTGAATCAACTCGGTTTCTCTCAAACACCGAGTTGCCGCATTAAGCACAGCATCTGCCTTAGACCATTCACTCTCTCGAACTGAATGTGTGGGAAAAGGACTAGGATTCACTCTCTCGAGCTGAACCCATGTCGGCCCAATACCACCGACTATCAATTTAGTAGTCTTAGTTTTACGACCTCTCTCTCAAGCAAGCCAAAAACACTAAGATGAAGTCGTATTTCCAACTACAATCCCATTAAGTTCATATACAACTACTAAACGAAAATCACATTTAAACAACAAATAAACCATCAACAAGCAAGACCCAACAAATAATTTAACCCATATTCACAAAATCACACCCCAAGAATTAGGGTTTTAGCTAGACATGTAAAAGAGATAAAAATTTATTCCAATATCAGTTTCCATCAACTGGGTATGAAGAATTAAGTCTTAAAAACACGTCAAGAGTGAAGAATCTTTGAGACCCATGTCTAATTTCTTGGAGTTGAAACACTTAGAATCTTCAAGGTCTTACAACAAAGTCTCCAAAACCCTCTAAAACTTAAAACTCTCTCCAAAACTGTAAAAAATCAAATAATAAAAGTGATACTAAGCTAGAAATTTTAAAAAAGTATTTATAGTGTTTGAAAATTGTGTTGTAGGGGACCATTCGACGCAGTTAGTCCGGATCGCCGATACGCTCGATGATCCTCCTTTTGGTCAATTTCATCGCCTTCCTGCTTTTTCCTTCAGCATTCTCGCGTTTTGAGGCATTGGGCGATAGAAGTACTGCTTCGCGGAACTGCTCGGCGACGCGCCGACTGCTCTTTTTCATCACAGACTTGATCTTCTCCTTCAAGGCTCAGCACACTGGAACAAAAGGCGATCTCTAGGCCGATCGGCGACTCACCAATAGGGCTCATCGATCTTTAGGCCTTCATTTCTTCGTTCTTTTCATCTGCCTTGTTCCTTTTTGCCAAGTAGTGTCCATGTTCTGCCTCAAACTCCAAATACCTGAAACTTAAAGATTTACATCAATTATTGAGACAAAATATGCATTTGAGGACACACTAATTCTATCAAAATATAGCCCTAAATGAGTCCAATTTGTGGACTCATCAACACCCCCAACTTAAACTTTTGCTTGTCTTCAAGTAAAACTGAAGTTCGGCAGTTCAAAAAGGATGTCTCAAACAGTGCTACACAAGACTCAATCATGAAATGTACACACAAGACTCAACCTACTCATGCAAAAATCACTTGTGTACTCAAAGACTCAAGTTGTGACACACCATTATCAATGATTCTCAAGATCACTATACTTGCTTCAAATGCAAGTTCAAGCTCAACAAAGGTATTCAAATGCCCTCACACAAAGAATGATTCCATATTCACACACAATGGTTTAATCATTTAAAGTTTCGAAATCAAATGCAACACTCACTCTCACAAAGAAGAACATTATGCATGCTTTCACCCATAGGTTTGCCCATATTTTCCAACCAACAATTGTTTCAGCTCACTCAAGATCAAAAAGGACTTTTTAAGGCTTGTAATGGGGCTGAGTGCAAAGGTATGGTCATTTAGGCTCAGCGACTTTCATCCTCATTAAATGTGGTGCTCGCAACACTCCATTTCCTCTTCTTTCATCAATTTCTTTAGTGCTCATAAGTCATCCCATTATTCACTCTCCATGGATTGTATGGAACGCATTCCTTTTTGCATTTTCATAATTTTATTCCACGAATTTTTCTTTTTCTTTTTAATTCTTTTCTTCTCTTTTTCTCTTCTCTTTTTTTTTGTATGGAGGGATTCCATTTTTCTCAATACCATGGGTAAGGGGATTTTTCTTGCACCTCTTGATTTGCCTTCTCTTTTCACCACACCCACAACTTAGGCTTTTGGCCTAAGTTGGTTATTCAATCAACCACAAATCAAGAGGATTATGGGTAATGGGTCAAGAAAGATTGTGTTTACATCAAGTTTCTTCCAAAGAAAGGTAAGGCTCAAGGGGTGTTCAAAAGAGGTTCACACACTCACAAGGTAGGCCACAAAAGAGGTATATGTCAAATTGGCTCACACTCTTTGAAGTTGCCTAAGATCATATCAAGAGATGACTTTACTTATTCGACCGGACCAACGGGGCAAATTCTAGGTGTTATCATGCATGGTTCACAGTAAGCTCATCACACAAGGCATTGGTACCAAAGTCAAAAAAGACTCCACACTTTTGCTAGTGTGCAATGTTCATCACAAGAGAATCAATTTGATAGTTAGCTAGGCACAACGAGGCGCAAAGATTTTAGATATTAACTATGTAACTTCACTTGGTCTCATCGTAGCCGCACATTCATGTTCGATCGATTATGAGCACTATTTGAGTCATCGATATTGATCGAAACCGAGACTCAAACAGCCACATTCAAGTACATACAAGAGTTGGCTAAAAATTTGGAGGGGTCAAAATCATTTACAATTTAAAATAAACAAGCCACAAGCTCAAACCTTCCATAAAAAGCAGTGTAAAACACAACACTATGGCTCACAACCCAAATACACAATCAAAACATCAGTCATAACAGCACACAAAGGTGGGCCTCACCCCACCACAAATAAAAATATGTGTCCTCAAATGCAAATAAACATATCCAATAGTGAAAATAAAGAAAAGACAGAGAGGGAGGTAAATAGGGGATCATGTTTATGCAGACGCTCCATCTATCTGGGCATCAGTGCCTGATACCTCATCCTGAGCCTGAGCATCAGTTCCCGAGGTCACCTCAAGAGGAACAACAGTGCCAGCTTCACCAAGTTCTGTTGACTGTGAGTCTGCCAAAAAGACATGCACCGCCCTGTAGAATCCCCTAGCCCATGAAGGGATATTAGGGTCTAGGGTAATGGTTTTTTTGGTAGAAGTGGGCCTTTTTCCCTTGCCTTTCCCAGTAGTTGTGGGTAGTTTCAAAGCTTTTCCTTTAGACGTAACTGCATCCTCCTTTATCGCAATTCCTTTGAACATCTCTTGAGCTGGCGTTATTCTTTCAGTAGCTTTAGATTTAGTTATGTCTGCAAAATCTTGAAGAGAACTTAGAGAAACTTAAACAAAAGTACTTTAGAACAATTTGAGACAGACTCGCCAAACACGAGGGCAACTCGCCAAGTTTCTTCGGAGAGCTAGATCGAGCTCGCCGAAGGGATTAGCTCTAACATTGCAGCAAATAGGCGATGGGATAACCAGTCGGCATGTCATCGTTAGCTTTCGGCAAACAAGGACAAGCTCGCCGAAAGTTCCAGTGCACAAAGGCTAAGAGGTACAAATAAAGGGCAAAAGAGAAGACTTTCAGTGGGTAGCCGAATGCTTTTGGCGACATCAAGCTTCTCGCCGAAAGTTACAAAATCAACATCAAATAAAGCACGAAATCAAAGGTGAGGGACATTAGGCGAACCGCCGAGTTGTTCAGCGAGCTCGACCCAGCTCGCCAAACGGCCCAACGTGCCTATTTTCAACCCAACTTCTCGAAGTCAATACTGCAACCCTCGAAAGCAAAATCAAAGAATGCGCCAGTACAATTAAGGTAGGACCCATAACACCCAAACACAATCCCTCAAATTTTAATCCAGTTTAAGGCATGCAACTATGGGAACTCAACAGTCACAATTACTCGAGCAATATTATCAAATTAAATCATGCATGTAAACAATCTAATCCTATTAGGCAGGATCAGAACACTTCAACAAGATCACGCTATTGCAAATGAGTATAGATTTTGATAAAATAAACTCGAGGCATAGAAAACCAACCTTTGGTGTCGACAAAGAGAAGATTGAAATGCTAGGCGGCAATGTAATCCAATTTCGAGCACAAATCAGCACTATAAATACTCTAAAAATGCAAAAATATAGGAACTACCGTGCGGGTGTGAGTTTGGGAAGATAAAAAGTGAGGGAAAGTGAATGAGGTTGAAACTTTTAAACCTTTGGTCTGCAAAACCATCCAATTTTCACCCATTCGACGACATAAATTGAGCTTGCCTAACCACTCGGCGATCCGCCGAGTGTTCATTCACCTTACCGAAGATTACAGAACCTCCATTAAGTGTAGGGGTCCCAACGGCGGTCTCCATCGAGATCGTTGACATGGTCTGCGATTCACCAATAATTTTCTAGGCTCGCCGAGTTTATAGACTTCAATTTGAAGATGTCTTAAGTCAAACGGCGGATTAGGTCGAGTTCGCCGATCTCTTCAGCGACTCGCCAACTGGAACTGTTGCTCGCCACCCTGCACTTTTTCGAACACTTTCCACATTTCAACCTGTACAAACAACACACCATTATTTTACCAAAACACAAATAGAAAGCAATAAGGGGTTTTGGGTTGCCTCCAAAATAGCACCTTAGTTAACATTGCGACACGACGCAAGTCCACCTTCAAACCTCATTCTTAGGGTTAGCCATCGTATCACTAGGCAAATCCACCTGCTGTCTCGGATTAAGATGAGATGATATATGACCCATTTGGGTCTCCAACTGCTTTATCGACACTGAATGGAAGGTGACGGTCTAGCTAAGGGTGGACACATCTTCTTTCATTTCTTTCAAAATTTTGTCTGACCCTTCAACTTTGTTGAGGATATGAGAGAGCATATACTCATACCTACCACCTTCCGAATACTTCGGCATTTGGCACTCATTGGGAGACACATACTTGTCTTTCCCCCATCCTTCCAGTTAGGATTTTGGTCCCTCCATTCTCTGTCGCGATCGTTCCAATCATCCTCTCTAGCCCAACCTTGGTTACCACTCTGCCTCGGATAGTTTGAACGATAACCACCACCTTAGGTGGCTAGAAAATTTAGCTCATCATTATAAAAGGCTTCAAACTTTGTCTCCTCAGGATTTGCACACCCGACCCCCTCGGCATTGACACCACGGGTACCAGCCCCCATGACATTTTTCGATAAAAGTTAAGTTGTGTCATAATCTTGGCCATGTTTTGGTCTCTCTCATGATCTTTCTCCATTTGCTCCTTAAATAGCTTGAATGTGAGAGGGGAGACCTAGTCTTCACGAGTGTACCAAGCTTTGTTTATGGTCGTCATACCATCTAAAAGTTGGGCTGCTATTGCATATTGTTGTTGCATCAAGCCTCCAGGTGAAAGTTAGTCAGCAACACCTTTGTTTACCGAGTCCAGACTTCGGTAAAAGTACTGCAGCAAAACGTTGTCGGGCAGACCATGAGTTGGGCATTGGAGCATCAACTTTTTGAATCATAGCCAAGTCTCATGGATTGGCTGATCCTCTATACGTTTAAAACTTTGAATGTTGTCTCGAAGAGTCATCATCTTCGAGGGAGGGAAAAATTGCGATTGAAATGCATTTACCAATTCCTCCCAAGAAATGATGGATTCGCATGGCAACTGTGCCAACCACTTGTACACCTCTCCCATCAACAAGAAAGGGAATAACCTTAATCAGGCTGACTCCTGAGAGATGTTTTTGAAAGAGAATGGTCCGCACACATCCATGAAGTTTCGAAGATGCTCGTGAGGATCCTCATAAGCCAATCCACTGAAAAGTCCCTTTAATTGCAACATAGTGCTCGTTATGTGGAACACTGCATTTCTCTCAGATTGAGGTAAATGGATGGCCCCAATACCTCCCATGAGATGGGGGTCATTAATGTTGGGCTCTTGGACATCATTGAGATTTCCGATGTTGTCTTTGTGGCCCACCTGGCTGCCGTTGCTGCCATCAACACTCATGCTTCCTACTTTGAACACAAAAAATCAAAACAAAACTAAAAATTAAGTAAGTAAAACTACAACTAGCAAGAACGAAAATCCTACTTATCTACAAATTCTCAACAAACACCACTCCCCAGCAGCGGTGGCATTTTGATGTTTGCGTAATCAAGACACAACTTTCAATTCAGGTGTCTACGATCGTACAATAGTAAAGTAACCCAACCAAGGGTTGGGATCGTGTCCCAAGGGAGTGGTTTTGAGAATTAATAGAAAAATAAAATTAAGTTCTAATTAGTCATAGCTATAAATATTAACGAATAAAAACATACTAAATCTAAGGGGTGACACAAGCGTCAATTATCAATGGGGGTTTGCGTTAAGCTAATAACAAAAACAGCAAAAATATAAAGATACAAATCAAAGAGAAGTGATTCTTGGGATGTGATAGGAATACAGGATAAACTAGACTATCGGATCTATGCTTTTGGTAGTAAATTTGTTGAACATTTGTGACTAGGATAGACTATAGTGGGGGTAAATTCTCTCTCGAGCAACTTACCCCGAATCAACTCGGTTTCTCTTGAACACTGAGTTGCCGCATTAAGCACAGCCTCCGCCTTAGCACATTCACTCTCTCGAGCTGAATGTGTGGGAAAATGACTAAGATTCACTCTCTCGAGCTGAACCCATGTCAACCCAATACCACCGGCTATCAATTTAGTAATCTTAGTTTTACGACCTCTATCTCGAGCAAGCCAAAAACACTAAGATGAAATCATATTTGCAACTACAATCCCATTAAGTTTATACACAACTACTGAATGAAATCACATTTAAACAACAAATAAACCATCAACAAGCAAGACCCAACAGATGAACCAATCTTAGAATGGAAGGGTAGTAGCTTAGCGCCTATGGGTCGATTCATTTCTTACCTTAAGACCAGAAAGATGATCTCTAAGGATTATCTCTATCATCTAGTTTGGGTTAAGGATTTAAGCTCCAAAACCCCAACTCTTGAGTCAGTTCCAGTAGTTAATAAGTTCGGAGAAGTGTTTTCAAAAAATCTTCCCGGAGTTTCTCCTGAATGGGAAATCAACTTTGGAATCGATCTCCTTCCAGAAATCCAGCCTATCTCTATTCCTCCTTACAAAATGGCTCCAGCGGAGCTTAAGGAATTGAAAGAGCAGTTGAAAGACCTTCTAGATAAGGGCTTCATCAGACCCTGTATTTCCCCATGGGGTGCACCAGTGTTGTTCGTGAAGAAGAAACATGGTTCCCTCAGAATGTGCATCGATTATAGGCAATTGGACAAAGTCACAATCAAGAATAAGTACTCCATCCCCAGAATTGATTATATGTTTGACCAACTTCAGGGCTAGTCATTTCTCAAAGATAGACCTCAGATCCAGTTATCATCAGCTCAGAGTCAGAGATAGTGACATTCCAAAGACAGCCTTCAGAACTCGGTATGGTCATTATGAATTTGTAGTTATGTCATTTGGACTAACCAATGCTCTTGCAGCTTTCATGGATTTGATAAACAGAGTGTTCAAGCAATATTTGGACTTGTTCGTTATTGTCTTTATTGATGATATCCTCATTTACTCTAGGAATGAGTAAGAACATTCTAATCATTTGAGAGTTGTCCTGTAAACTCTCAAAGATCGCCAGTTATTTGCTAAGTTTAGCAAATGTAAGTTTTGGTTGCAATTAGTTGCTTTCCTTGGGCATATTGTGTCTAGCGAAGGGATCCGAGTGGATTCTCAGAAAATAGAAGCAGTGAAACAATGGCCCAGACCTACCTCTCCTAGAGATATCAGCAGTTTCTTGGGTTTGGTTGGTTACTATAGAAGGTTTGTGGAGAGACTTTCATCCATAGTCTTTCCATTGACTAAGTTGACGCAGAAGAAGGTTAAGTTTCAGTGCTCAGATAATTGTGAGAAAAGCTTTGCAGAACTGAAAACTATGTTGACTACAACTCCTATTTTGACTCTACCAGAGGGGTCAGACGGTTATGCTATATATTGTGATGCATCCAGAGTCAGCCTAGGTTGTGTGTTGATGCAGCGAGGTAAGGTTATAGCATGTGCTTCTAGACATCTTAAGGTGCATGAGCAGAACTATCTGACTCATGACCTTAAGCTAGCAGCAGTGGTGTTTGCACTTAAGATTTGGAGAGATTACTTGTATCGTGTTCACATAGATGTGTTCACAGACCACAAGAGCCTTCAGTATGTGTTCACCCAGAAAGATTTGAATCTTTGCCAGAGGAGATGGCTTGAGTTCCTCAAAGATTATGATATGAGTGTGCATTACCATCCTGGTAAGGCTAATGTAGTAGCAGTTGCTTTTAGTAGACTATCTATGGGTAGTGTAGCACATATTGAGGAAGAAAAAAAGGAACTAACAAAGGATGTTCATAGGCTTGCTCGCTTAGGAGTTCTCCTTATGAACATTTTAGATGGTAGTGGTGTAACAGTTCAGAATGGGTCAGAATCTTCACTAGTAGTGGAGGTTAAGGAAAAGCAAGACAGTGATCTAATATTTCTTCAACTAAAGGGTGCAGTCCATAAGCAGAGAGTTGAGGTTTTCTCCCAAGGGGGAGATGATGTGCTTAGTTATCAGGGTTGGTTATGTGTTCCTAAGGTGGGTGAGTTAAGACAACAAATTCTTGCAGAAGCCCATAACTTCAGATATTCTATTCATACAGGTGCCACTAAGATGTACCATGATCTGCGGGAAGTCTTTTGGTGGAATGGTATTAAAAGAAATATAGCGGATTTTGTGGCTAAGTGCCCTAATTGCCAGCAAGTGAAAGTAGAACATCAGAAACCAGGAGGTATGACTCAAGAGATCAACATTCCTACTTGGAAGTAGGAAGTGATCAACATGCAATTCATCATAGGTTTACCTCATACTCGTAGATAACATGACTCCATTTGGGTGATTATTGATAGAGTTACTAAATCTGCACACTTTTTGGCTGTCAAGACTACAGATTCGGCGGAGGACTACGCCAAGCTTTACATTAATGAGATAGTTAGGTTGCATGGGGTTCCTTTGTCTATCATCTCAGATAGAGGTCCCTAGTTTACCTCTCATTTTTGGAAGTCGTTTCAGAAAGGTCTTGGTACTAAGGTTAATCTTAGTAAAACATTACATTCGCATATGGATGGGCAGGCAGAGCGTAGCATCCAGACCTTAGAGGACATGTTGAGAGCTTGTGTGATCGATTTCAAGGGAAGTTGGGATGATCACCTTTCTCTTATAGAGTTCGCCTACAATAATAGTTACCATACCAGCATTCAGATGGCCCCTTATGAGGCATTGGATGGGCGTAGATGTAGGTCTCCAGTTGATTGGTTTGAAGTTGGTGAAGCAGGCTTGATAGGGCCAGAATCAGTTCATGAAGCTATGGAGAAAGTGCAACTCATTAGAGATAGACTTAAGACAACCTAGAGTCTCCAGAAATCCTATGCAGATGAAAGGAGAAGGGAACTGGAGTTCCAAGTTGATGATTGGGTTTTCCTGAAACTGTCGCCTATGAAGGGGGTGATGAGATTTGGCAAGAAAGGAAAGCTTAGTCCTAGATATGTAGGCCCTTACAATATCATGAAAAGGGTTGGTAAAGTGGCTTAGGATTTAGAGTTGCCAACAGAACTAGCAGCAGTGCATCCGGTCTTTCACATTTCGTTGCTGAAGAAGTGTAGGTGACCCATCGTCTATTGTGCATTTGGAAAGTGTGACTGTGAAGGATAGTCTCACTTATGAAAATGTACCAGTTGAGATTCTTGATCGTCAGGTTCGAAGGTTGAGAAATAAACAAGTCACTCCGATTAAGGTTTTGTGGAGGAGTTAGTCCATAGAAAGAGCTACTTGGGAAGTTGAAGCAGCCATGAAGGCCAAGTATCCTCACCTTTTTCCTTCCGATTCCATTCCAGCTTGAGATAATAGTTCCTGTTCAGTTTTTCAGTCATTCATGTGCATTTTCAGTCTTAGTATCATGTTCTTCAGTTTGTACTTGCATTTTCAGCATATTTGCATGTTCGTGGAACTTAGTTCAATAAGAAATCAGTTTCCAGTGTTTAGTGGTAGGGTTTGCAGCTCCTTCCCTCCATTTCAACTAGTTTAGTCTTCATTCGAGGAGGAATGTTTCCAATGGGAGATAATGTAACACCCCGTATCCGAAAATAGACCTCAGTGCAGATTTCCAGAAGTTGCAGGTGCAATCCACGGTTGCCACCCACGGACCGTAGGGTGTTGCACGACCCATGTTGGTGGTCCGTGGTTCGCATCTGCAACGCTCCCCAGACTCAGCCCAAAATATTTGGCTTAGGGTAGACCTACGCTAGGACCTATTAATTGTACGTCAGACCATGGTCCATGGTCCAGGGCTGAAGGTCGACCCCAAAATCTTGCTCTCTGAAGACGAACGACGGTTGGCCAGTACGGACCGTCAGCCGATTGACGGTCCGTCGGTGATCCTGACAGTAATTAAGTCAGGGGTCTTTTGGTCTGTTGCTTATTCATTGAACCCCCTAAACTACGTCGTTTAACACCTAAAAACTTCATATTTTTTGTTAGTTTTTGCCTAGAAACATAACTAGAACTTACCTAGTTAGATCATTCATCAAAACATAGAAAATTTAGAGCGTAAGAGGAGAAAGAGGTCAAGAACCCTAGTTCAAGAACGCAGCAAGGTTCCATCAGTTTCAGCCCCGAAATCAAAAGATTTCTCCGTGAATTTCTTCATAATGTGTGTGGGATTTTACCAGTGGGTTCATTTCACCCATTAGGTACCTAGTTTTCAGTTAGAATCTTGATTCCCTTAATATTAGCTAGACCTAGGGTTTCTTAAATGTTAGAAATCATTGGGTTTTAGTTGTTAGAATGATCCAAATCATGTTATCATGTTGTAGTATTGTTACGCCCAGATTCATGCATAAACCCAGAACCCTAGCTATGTAATTCTTTTAGTTCATTAATGTTGAATTCTAAGTTTGCATGTCAGTATTTTGAGTTATCATATATCTTGTCCCGAATTCTATTCTAGGCTTAGAGCCTTCATAGATAGGTAGATTTTAGGAGTCTTTTAGTATTTCCCTTTTGTTTGAGATGTTTTGAAACTGTTTTGAAGAGTATTATTATTATTATTATTATTATTATTATTATTATTATTATTATTGCAATTAAGTATTTTCAGAAAGCTTGCGTAAGTATTTGCTTGAGTTTAATTGTTCTAACTTAAATTTTAAAGCTTCTTTATGTTTGAGTAAGTCTTCTACTAAATAATCAGTCAGGCCAAGGGTTCACTTGGGGATTAAAACTGCTTCTCGAGTGTCAGCCACACCCAGGGTGTAGGCTCGGGGTATGAAAAACATTGTATTAGGGTACAGAGTTCAACAGTCCTAGGGTGTCTATGAAGTCATCTTTGTAGAGTCCTTTTTATCAATGTTTAGTCTACCACATCTATAATTTGGAGGCTACAAAATTTAGGAACATTTCACTTTCTTCTTACTCTTGTTCGGGCGATAGAGTTTAACTCTATAAAAATTTCTTCTAAATCGAGCATGAGAGTGTCTATTCACATCATGCATCTATGAAAATTTGTTCGAGGATGTCCTACTAGATTAAATGCAAATCCTCAAGGTAAAGAATCTCTCAATGCACTAGAAGTGTAACCCCCTCAGGGTGATATCACCAATGTAGAGCTTAGGAATACTATTCAGATGTTAACTCAAGTTGTGGTAAATCAGGCTGGTCAACAAGTAGGAGGTCTTAAAGATGTGACTTACACATCTATAATCCGTGAGTTTTTTAGGATGAATCCCCAGAGTTTAGAGGGTCGAAGGTCACTCAAGATCTAGAGAACTTTGTAGAAGAACTTCAAAATGTGTTTGAGGTGAGGCATGTTGCTGATGCAGAGTGTATGGAGTTGGCTTCTTATAAGTTCAAATGTGTCGCTAGGATATGGTATGATAAATGGAAGAAGAATAGGGAAAATGAAGCACTACTTTTAAGTTGGGCTATGTTTGAGGATGCTTTCTTGGGGAGCTTCTTTCCTCGAGAGTTAAGGGACGCAAAGGTAAGACAGTTTCTTAATCTGAAGTAGGAGTCTATGAGTTTGCAAGAGTACAACCTCAAGTTCACTCAGCTTTCCCGCTATAGCCCGGAGATTATGGCTGATATAAGAAGCAGAATGAGGTTTTTTTAGTGTCTGGGCTGTCCCGTTTATCTAATAAAGAGGGGAGATTAGGTATGTTGATTGGGGACATGGATATAGCCAGGCTTATGATTCGTGTACAATAGGTAGAAAAGGACAAGTTGAAAGACATGGAGGAGTTTCGTAGCAAGAGGTCTAAAACAATAAATCATGACTCTAACCAGCAAAACACCGGGAATAGGCATCAGTCATCTTTCTAGCAAAGGTTATCTAAACCATCTCCATCATTAGCTAGTTCCCCTGCACCAAGAAATAGGAATGTTCACCGGAATAAGAGTTCTCAAACTTTCAGAGCTCAGGGTAAGGTGGCATAGGGGTTTCAGAGCCCACTTTGTGATAAGTTTGATAGGACCCATCCAGGACAATTTCGTGATGGCTCCAATGGTTGATCAAGTGTCGTCACACATGTCATTTTATAAGAGAGTGCCCTAAAAATAGGTAGGGTAATGGGGGCAACAAAGCCCAATCTTCTTTTGTAGCTCAATCAAATAGAGATGCCTTGAGAGCAGCTACTTTAGGGACATGCGAAGTAGCAAACCATCTGTATGCTATAGCTAGTCATCGGGATCAGGTCAACTTGCCGATGTTGTCACTGGTATGCTTAAAAAAATTCTATTGATTTCTATGCCTTTCTTTATCCATGTGCGAGTTTATCTTTTCTGACTGCTTATGTAGCAATGAGGTTCGACATTCCCCCGATTAACTTCTAGAACACTTTAGTGTTTCCACATTTGTTGATGAGTCTATTCTAGCAGATAAAGTTCTATTGTGATTGTACTATCTTTGTCTATTGATATACCGTGAGTTTACGGTATTTCTAATACATTTCACTAACAAGTTGTGTGTGTCTAGGGCCTTTTTATATTGGTTTTTATGTGTTTTGATCATATTTTGCAGGAAAGATGTTCAGGCGCGGAAGTATAGACACAGCTGAAAGAAATACAGAAAAAAGGCATTCACGGAGGTGATCTACGGACCGTAGGTCCATTTACGGTCCGTAGGTGATGACAGTAGAACAGCAGGAACGGTATGGAAGACAAATTAGGGAAATCTGACCAAATGTGGAACCACGATGGCCATTGACGGTCCATAGATTGATCTACGAACCGTACTATTGATCCGTAGATTGATCCTGCGAGGGTTCCAGTACCTGATTTTTGAAGATTCTAAGTATGGAGCTACAGAGGGGATTGACGAACCGTAGATCGATCTACGGTCCGTACTGCTAGTCCGTCGTTTGCTTCAGAGAAGCTGATTTTTGGAAGCTGAAATATTTTCTAAGTCCTGGCTGACGG
>JAJOOB010022732.1:0-29910 GCA_029582485.1 Solanum tarapatanum | reverse complement strand
AGGCGTAGGCTGGTCTTCATGCGGCAAGTGGGTGTCCGAGAGAAATGCATTTGAAACGGGTTAAGTTGCTCGAGAGAGAGCTTATCCCCCTTAAAGATTAGCCTAGTCACAATTACTCTATGAATCTTCTCTCGAAAGCATGTACCCAATAATCTAGCTCAATTAGTATTCCAGTCACATCCCAAGGATCCCCTCTCATTGCCTAGAAACCTTTGTTTATTTTGTTGTTTTTACTTACTAGTGACAACCCCCCCCCCATTGTTAATTGATACGTTTGTGACCCCCTTTAATTTACAATGCTTTTACTCGTTAATGTCTTCAGCTACGACTAGTTAGAATGAAATTTTATTTTTCTATAAATTCTCAACACCACTCTCTTGGGACGATCCCAACCCTTGGTTGGGTTACTTAACTATTGTAAAATCGTAGACACTTACATCGGAAGCTGTGTCTTGATTACGCAAACATCAGTATTGATGCAGTGAGGAAAGGTTATAGCTTATGCTTCTAGACAACTTAAGGTGCATGAGAAGAATTATCCGACTCATGACCTCGACTTTGCAACAGTGTTGTTTTCACTTAAGATTTGGGGACATTACTTGTATGGTGTTCACGTAGATGTGTTCACATACCATAAGAGCCTTCAGTATATGTTCACCAAAAAAGAGTTGAATCTTCGCTAGAGGAGATGGCTTGAGTTCCTCAAGGATTATGATATGAGCGTTCTTTACCATCCTGGTAAGGCCAACGTAGTAGCAGATGCTCTTAGTAGACTATATGTGGGTAGTGTAGCACATGTCGAGGAATAAACAAAGACACTAGCAAAAGATGTTCACAGGCTTGATCACTTGGGAGTTCGCCTTATAAGCATATCATATGGTGGTGCAACAATTCAGATTGGGGAAGAATCTTCATTAGTAGCGGAGGCTAAAGAAAAGCAAGACAGTGATCCGATATTGCTTTAACTAAATGGTACAATCCATTAGCAGAGAGTTGAGATTTTCTCCTAAGGGGGAGATGGTGTGATTCGATATCAGGGTTGATTATGTGTTCCTAAGGTGGGTGACTTTAGATGGCAGATTCTTGCATAAGCCCATAACTCCAGGTATTCTATTCATCCCGGCGCCACTAAGATGTACCATGATCTGTGGGAAGTCTTTTAGTGGAATGGTATGAAAAGGGATATAGCATATTTGATGCTAAGTGCCCTAATTGCCAGCAAGTGAAGGTAGAACATCAGAAACCAGGAGATATGACTCAAGAGATCAACATTCCTACTTATAAGTATTACTGGTTTACCTCATACTCGCAGACAACATGACTCCATTTGGGTGATAGTTGACAGAGTTACTAAATCTACACACTTTTTGGTTGTTAAGACTATAGATTCGGCAGAGGACTATGCCAGGCTTTACATTAATGAGATAGTCAGGTTTCATAGCTTTCATTTGTCTATCATCTCAGATAGAGGTCCTCAGTTTACCTCTCATTTTTAGAAGTCATTTCAGAAAGGTCGTGGTACTCAACTTAATCTAAGCACAGCATTTCATCCACAGACGGATAGTCGGGCAGAGCGTACCATTCAGACCTTAGAGAACATGTTGAGAGCTTGCATGATCAACTTCAATGGTAGTTTGGAGATCACCTTTCTCTTATATAGTTCGCCTACAATAATAATTATCATTACAGCATTCAGATGGCCCCTTATAAGGCATTGTATGGGCGTAGATGTATATCTCCAGTTGGTTTGTTTGAAGTAGGTGAAGCAGCCTTGATAGGGAGAAATTTAGTTCATGATGCTATGGAGAAATTTCAGCTCATTTGAGATAGACTTAAGATAGCCCAGAGTCGCCAGAAATCCTATGCAGATATAAGGAGAAGGAACTTGGAGTTCCAAATTAATAATTGGTTTTTCTGAAAGTGTCACCTATGAAGGGGTTGATGAGATTTGGCAAGAAAGGAAAGCTAACTCCTAGATATGTAACCCCTTACAAGATCTTGAAAAGTGTTGGTAAAGTATCTTATGAGTTAGAGTTGCCAACAGAACTAGAAGCAGTGCATCCGATCTTCCATATTTCATTGTTGAAGAAGTGTGTGGGTGATCCAACATCTATTGTACCTTTCAAAAGTGTGTCTGTGAAGGATAGTCTCTCTCATGAAGAGGTACTAGTTGAGATTCTTGATCGCCAGGTTTGAAGATTGAGAAACAAAGAAGTCAGTTTAGTAAGGTTTTGTGGAGGAGTTAGTCCCTAGAGGGAGCTACTTGGGAAGCAGAAGCAGCCATGAAGGCCAAGTATCCTCATCTCTTTCCTTCCGATTCCATATAGCTTGAGGTAATAGTTCCTCTCCAGTTTCTTTAATCATTCATGTGTAGTTTTAGTCTTAGTATCATGTTCCTTCAAATTGTACTTGCATTTTTATCGTATTTGCATTTTCTTGGAACTTAGTTCATTTGAATGCAAGCTTATTTAGGTATAAATTTCTATCTCTTGATGTGTGGCTAAAAACCCTAATTCTTGGGGTGTGATTTAGCGAATATGGGTTAAGATAATTGTTGGGTCTTTCTTGCTGATAGTTTAACCATAGTTTAATTATGATTTCGTTTAGTGGTTGTAGATGAATTTGATGAATTTATACTTGCAAATACAAGTTTATTTATGTGTTTTCGGCTTGCTCTAGAGAGAGGTCGTAAAACTAAGACCACTATATTAATGGCCAGTGCGAGTGGGTCGACAAGAGGTTCAACTCGAGAGAGTGAACCCTAGTCCCATGTCCACACACTCAGCTCGAGACAATGAGTGGGTTAAGGCGTAGGCTGGTCTTCATGCGGCAAGTGGGTGTCCGAGAGAAATGCATTTGAAATGGGTTAAGTTGCTCGAGAGAGAGCTTATCCCCCTTAAAGATTAGCCTAGTCACAATTACTCTATGAATCTTCTCTCGAAAGCATGTACCCAATAATCTAGCTTAATCAGTATTCCAGTCACATCCCAAGGATCCCTTCTCATTGCCTAGAAATCCTTGTTTATTTTGTTGTTTTTACTTACTATTGAACACCCCCCCCCCCATTGTTAATTGATACGTTTGTGACCCCTTTTAATTTACAATGTTTTTACTTCTTAATGTCTTTAGCTATGACTAGTTAGAATGACATTTTATTTTTTTATAAATTCTCAATACCACTCTCTTTTATTGTACAATCGTAGACACTTACATCGGCAGTTGTGTCTTGATTACGCAAACATCAGTATTAATGCAGTGAGGAAAGATTATAGCTTACGCTTCTAGACAACTTAAGGTGCATGAGAAGAATTATCCGACTCATGACCTCGATCTTGCAGTAGTGGTGCTTTCACTTAAGATTCGGAGACATTACTTGTATGGTGTTCACGTAGATGTGTTCACATACCATAAGAGCCTTCAGTATGTGTTCAACCAGAAAGAGTTGAATCTTCGCTAGAGGAGATCGCTTGAGTTCCTCAAGGATTATGATACGAGCATTCTTTACCATCCAGGTAAGGCCAACGTAGTAGAAGATGCTCTTAGTAGACTATATGTGGGTAGTGTAGCACATGTTGAGGAAGAAACAAAGAAACTAGCAAAAGATGTTCACAAGCTTGCTCACTTGGGAGTTCGCCTTATAAGCATATCAGATGGTGGTGCAACAGTTCAGAATGGGGGAGAATCTTCATTGGTAGCGGAGGTTAAGGAAAAGCAAAATAGTGATCCGATATTGCTTTAACAAAAGGGTGCAGTCCATCAGCAGAGAGTTGAGGTTTTCTCCCAAGGGGGAGATGGTGTGATTCGCTATCGGGTTGATTATGTGTTCCTAAGGTGGGTGAGTTTAGATTGTAGATTCTTGCATAAGCCCATAACTCCAGGTATTCTATTCATCCAGGCGCCACTAAGATGTACCATGATCTGTGGGAAATCTTTTAGTGGAATGGTATGAAAAGAGATATAGCAGATTTGAGGCTAAGTGCCCTAATTGCCAGCAAGTGCCGTAGAACATCAGAAACCAGGAGATATGACTCAAGAGATCAACATTCCTACTTGTAAGTATTACAGGTTTACCTCATACTCGTAGACAACATGACTACATTTGGGTGATAGTTGATAGAGTTACTAAATCTACACATTTTTTGGCTATTAAGACTATAGATTCAGTAGAGGACTACACCAAGCTTGACATTAATGAGATAGTCAGGTTGTATGGCATTCATTTTTCTATCATCTCAGATAGAGGTCCTCCGTTTACCTCTCATTTTTCGAAGTCATTTTAGAAAGGTCTTGGTACTCAAGTTAATCTTAGCACAGCATTTCATCCACAGACGGATAGTCGGGTTGAGCATACCATTCAGACCTTAGAGGACATGTTGAGAGCTTGCATGATCGACTTCAATGGTAGTTCGGAGATCACCTTCCTATTATAGAGTTCACCTACAATAATAGCTATCGTTACAACATTCAGATGGCCCCTTATGAGGCATTGTATGGGCGTAGATGTAGATCTTCAGTTTGTTTGTTTGAAGTAGGTGAAGCAGCCTTGATAGGGAGAAATTTAGTTCATGATGCTATGGAGAAATTTCAGCTCATTTGAGATAGACTTAAGATAGCCCAGAGTCGCCAGAAATCCTATGCAGATGTAAGGAAAAGGGACTTGGAGTTCCAAATTAATGATTGGTTTTTCTGAAAGTGTCACCTATGAAGGGGGTGATGAGATTTGGCAAGAAAGGGAAGCTCACTCCTAGATATGTAACCCCTTACAAGATCTTGAAAAGTGTTGGTAAAGTATCTTATGAGTTAGAGTTGCCAACAGAACTAGCAGCAGTGCATCCGGTCTTCCATATTTCGTTGTTGAAGAAGTGTGTAGGTGATCCAACATCTATTGTACCTTTAGAAAGTGTGTATGTGAAGGATAGTCTCTTTTATGAAGAGGTACTAGTTGAGATTCTTGATCGCCAGGTTTGAAGGTTGAGAAACAAAGAAGTCACTTTAGTTAAGGTTTTGTGGAGGAGTTAGTCCGTAGAGGGAGCTACTTGGGAAGCAGAAGCAGCCATGAAGGCCAAGTATCCTCATCTCTTCCAATTCCATTATAGCTTGAGGTAATAGTTCCTCTCCAGTTTCTTCAGTCATTCATGTGTAGTTTCAATCTTAGAATCATGTTCCTTCAAGTTTTACTTGCATTTTCAGCGTATTTGCATGTTCTTGGAACTTAGTTCAGTTAGAAATCTATTTCTAGTACTTAGTGGTAGGGTTTGCAATTCTTTCCCTCCTTATCCAACTAGCTTAGACTTCATTCGAGGACAAATTTTCCCAAGGGGGAGATATTATAACACCTCAATAACCATACTTAGAAAATGCAGCAGGAAAAATGCCTGAACCAGTGAACCACGACAGGGTTCATAGACCGTGAGACGGACCACGGTCTATTAACCTGCCCATGGACTTTAGCACCATCCAGTCGAGGTGGACCACGGAGCCCTTCACGGGTCGTGAACCACCTTACGAGCCTTGCTGGTACTCGTGGAAGCCAGCCACAATCCACCAGGCTCAGACGTCAGACCACGGGGCCATTCACGGACCGTGCTCTTGATGACGAACTGTAATGGCTTCCGTGAACTTTCAATAGTAGGCCGCTAGCCAAAGTGAGGGACCACAGGGACCTTCATGATCCATGATCCTTCTCACTATCCGTGAAGTGGACCGTAAAGGGAAGGCCCAAAATTCAGCATCTACTGGACCAAGGACCATGACTGGCTTGATGGTCCGTGGTCCCTTTTACGGTCCATCAGAGGACTCGTGGTCAGCCCAGTCACACTTTTAAGTCATTGGTCATTTCATCTATTCCCTATGCGTTGGACCCCTAAACTACGTAGTTTTGGTTACTTTTAGCCTAGAAACTAAATTAGAACCTACCCTAGTCAATTCATTCTCCAAAAAATCATCTAATTAGAACAAAAAAAGAGAAAGCAGTCGAGCAGCCCTAGTCCAAGATATCAGCAAGGTTTTCATCAGTTCCATCCCTGAAATCGAAAGATTTCTCCATGAATTTTGTCACCAAGTATGTGGGATTTCACTAGTGGATTCATTTCACCCGTTAGGTCCCTAGAATTCAAACAGATTCTTGATTCCCTCCATATTATCTTGACCTAGGGTTTCTAGAATTTCAGCAGATTATTATGAATTAGTTATTTTAATGTTCCTAATCAGATTATCATGTAGTAGTAGTATTTTTACCCAGATTCTTGCATAAACTCAAAACCCTAGTTATGCAGTTCTTTTAGTTCATGAATTACATTATCTAGGACAGATAAACAGATATACATGCCTCAGTTTTCGAATGTTTCATTAACAGATATAAATGTTGCATTTTTAGATTTACATGTCAGATTATTGAGTTATCCAGTCTACTTCAGTTATGTTTTAAATTTCACATATTCAATTGGGAGTAGGCTTTATACCGAGTTGGACTAGGGTTAGTCAACCTCAAGTCCCAGAACTACGTGCCCCCGTAGGTTATAAGTCCCCTCTGTGGGCATCAGTTTAGTGATCACACCAATCATGCCTCTATACCTCTCACAGGGTATATTGGATCCTCTTGATAGGGCGTATACATCGAACTCCGCATTTAGCTCATGTGGTTTTATGTCGGTTATTAGTAACTCTCACAGTCAGATCCTCTTGCATTGACCAGGTTATCAGTCACAGTTCAGTATTAAGTTTCAGCATGTTATAAACTTGGTCATTGCATTCAGTTAGTTCATGTTCAGTATTTTCAGTATAGTATCATGCTCATCTTATATCATTACCCAGTTATATGCTTTGTTCAGTTATGTGTTTTGTTCAGCTTTATTCTATCCTACATGCTCAGTACCTTTCAAGTATTGACACATACTCTGCTCCACATCTTCTCGTGATGTAGGTTCAGGTCCTCAGCTTTCAGATCACGCATAAATCTGTTCCCGATCTTCAGCTCAGCAGTATCAGTGATGAGTCCTCATTCTTCGAGGACAATAGACATATTTCCTTTCTACATTTCAGTCCTTAGTTTCAGTTTTGCTAGATTTAGCTGGGGCATGTCCCAGCATTTCTAGTTAGTTAGAGGCTTTATTTCAGACCTAGTTAGATTCAGTTTTAGCTTTGTAGTTTGATATTTCAGTTATCATTAAACTCACAATTTATTTATTCAGATAGAAATGGGTATTCCCCATCATTTCAATTTACATGATGTTTTAATCTTCCGCATAGTACTTTCTTAATTCAGTTATCTTTAAGTATGCTTATGATATGCCAGCAGTTTTAGCTTGGGGTCACTCGTGATCCTAGGTCCCGTGTATACGTCCAGGGGGTAACCTCGGGGTGTGACAATAGCTTTAATTGCTTCTATCTTACATACCGTCACAATATCTTTTTGAATCTTTGGAGAAGTCTGATCATTTTTAGGGTATCTTCAAGAACATAATCATGAATTTTATCACACCTTTTGGCATACCATGAGAGAATCTGGAAAAAAAATTACCTTTACTAAGTGATGAGTTAAATTTATCATGACCTCGAAATGCGAATCCTTGAGTTATAAGAAGGATTACTATATCAATTGACATACTGAAGCGGACATAATAATCATTCTTAATTTGATTATATTGGCTCTCAAATGCATATTGAATAGACTATTGTTGTCGTAGTAAGTCTTGACATTTCTTTTTTGACCGATTATATGGGATATTTAGTAGACCAATATGCTTGTTAAGACCACTTTTTTTATTCCAACTCTTAAATCATGTACATGAAAATACTTCACATCCACCTTTATTAATGTTATGGTCTTTAAATAGATATCAATACAAACAATAGGCTTCATCTTTACTAACACTATACTCCTATCAATCATGATATACACCATCAAACCATTCAGGGTTAAAACGACGCATTGATCCATAAATTTTTATTTGAGGATACTCATGAACCTCCAAGCAAGTTTGACAAGGACCATTCACAAGGTATGCTCTTCTAATAATATCACGATGATTTGGATGAAAATTCGATATTGGGGTTCTTTCATCAGGATCAAACTTTAAAGTACTCAAATCAAATTCTTGAGAAGAATGTGATGGTACTTACGAACAATTGACATTGTCTTCTTAGTTAGATTGACTATGATTATGAGAGGTTAAGTTTGATTTTGGTACTTCGGTAAAATACTTTTTCATTGAATAATGACACTGAAACCTAAAAAAAGAATTTAGTTAGAATTTAAAAGTATTAAACACACAATAAAACTATTACCAAAATATTTTAAGCATTGTTTATTTGAGTACTAAATTAGATTTCTCTATTTCTCCAATCTAAGACTAAGAAAAAAAATAGAAAACCAGCAAAACAATAAATTAAAACTTCACTGTTTTCATTGAACAAAGTCAAAACTTTCCTATGAAAAAATATATAATGTGAATAGGTATAAATACTCAAATAAATAAGAAAAATATGAGAAAGCACATCAAGAAATAATGAAATAAAGTATATAGAAATATAGTAAAAGAAAAAAGGAACCAATAACTTACCAGTGAAGCTATTAACAGAAATAAGAAGAGTTTATTGGTGTCCTTCCCAACAACAGCAGGTGGCAGCAGGTGGGCCAGCAGCAGCAGAAAGAGATGATGAGAAAAAAAAAGTGGAAAGATCTTAGAAGAAAAAGGGTTTTTAAAAATATTTGACTTTGTAATTAGGGATTAAATTAATAAATCCCATATTCCCACGTTTTCTAGCTCCATTATTTAAAAAAATATATACCTAAAACTAATTCCCACATTTTCTAGTTCTGTTATTTTTTAAAAAAAAATTAAAATGCTTAAACTAAGCTGATAAAAAATACCTCACACTAAACTTGAACACGCGACCTGGGACTGTTAAAGCGAAAATATGAACCCCCTTCGCCACTGAGCTATGCCTTTGGTATATGTTCAGGGGGTTCAATATTATATATACACATAAATTAAAATATTAAATATATATAGCTTAATTTTTCAGCGAAAGGGGGTTCGGATGAACCCACTTGATGCCAAGTAAATCTACCCCTCTGGTCCCACGATTCCCATTTGACTCTAAAAATTGGTCCATCTAAATTTTGGGTGATTTTGGTTTCTAAACGATCGTTTTGATGTTGCGATCCTATTTTTTATTGTGTGGCAGCATTGTGATTTGGAGCGTGCGCGATCGGCCTAGTGGTAGGCTACGACTTCCTCTCTAATTAGATTGAGCATGAATGTGTGAATGCATGATGATGGGTGTGAATTGAGGGCGCATACCTATTTATTCCTTCTTTTCTTACTAGAGACCATGATTTAGGGTTGATTACAATTGTTTCGAGGGTAGTACCATGTTGGTAGAGGGTTTCATGTTCGTTGTAGCATCATAAGTGATTTACTTGTTTGATTACTTTTATTAGAGCATGATTTGGACTTAGCCTAGGATAGACTAGTTTTGCCTTAAACCTATGCACTTTGTGACTATGGTATGTCTCCGACATCGGTCAAACGAACTACGTCCTTGTAGACTGGAATAGTAGACTTGTGTCATGTAGCATGAGCCTTAGCTTAGGCATTTGGAAATCTTGTTAGCCTTTATGTCCTCTCCCTACTTTTGCGGCTCTAATGTGTTACCGGAGATTGTGTTCTTTCACGGGATTGGAGTGCTTCCCACTTGGAGCCTTTTATGATATCGTTGAGGGTGGACATTAATCGAAGGTGGCTTGAAGCCTACTAGAGATCCTTTTTGGAGTTGATACCTCACCAGGATATCTTGCTAGCTGAGCGGTTGACGCCCTTGGAAGTGGGCTAGTTGGGCGGCCGAGATATTTGAGATCCTCTTCGAAGTCAATACACCCCCGGGTATTTTTTTTAGCTCGGCAATTGACACCCCTGGGAATGGGCGGCCTAGATATATGAGATCTTCTACAGAGTTGACACACCCTGAGGCACTCTTTCTAGCTAGGCGGTTGACGCCCCTGGAAGTGGATTGTATGGCTTGGCAGCCTAGGTTGATAGTCACTCTTGATAGCTGGGCTGGGAGTTGACTAGTTGACTTGATTGTCACTCTTGCTAGCTAGGCTGGGAGTTGACTAGTTCTTGGATTCAGATCTAGATTACTCTTCTGGCTTGTAGACTTAGCTATTCTATCTAGTTGTCCGGCTTATGGGGGTCCGTTTGGGTTTTATTTAAATTTGTGCATGAGTGTACCTTCTAGTCTTATGGGATCCAGTTAGTTTTAGTTTAGATGTATTTAGATTTATTCTGGTATGCTCGTGTGCCGTCTTTTCATGTCCATTTTGGCGTCTATTTGTGTCTAGATTCAATCTTATCAAATTGTCTTTGTCTTTGTCTTTCTTGCTCGGTCGGCTTATGATGCCTACTGAGTACCTTGTTTTGGTACTTATGATACACTTTGCATTATTTCGTGATGTAGGTCCTAGTACCAACTACCAATGGTTATCGTTCCTGCCGTCTTTTGGAGCTTGTGGATACCAGAGATGAAGGTGAGCACTTGACGTTCTGCATTAGCCTGTCACCTTCTGTACTTATGTTAGCTTGTCTTTTTCCTTTGAGACGGCTTGTTGTGGTTAACTTTTGGGACTTGTATTTATCTTGTTAGACAGCTCTGTATTCGTGATTTCTAGGTTCTGGAAGGGTTTCCTTTGTATATAGTTTTGGTTTGCTTCCTATTTTTGTCTTTTCTTATGGTAGAATTATTTTCTGTTTAGTTCTATCTTTGTACTCACTACTTGTCGTTCTGGTTACGGGTGATCTTACCTAAGGTGGGTTTTAGTAGGTCTCATCATGACTCAGGGAGTCGTTCGTGACATAAAAGTTTTATATAGGGCTTAGGGTAGAGGAGAAAACGACATAGTATTGGTTTAAAACAATAATGAAAAGACCCAAAGGCCCTTGAAAATAACTGTTGAAGCCCTTCTACGGTTTGGACCTACGGTCCATAGATTCTTCTGGTCAACCGTAGAACAGTTCAGAAACCTAAATTTTTGGATTGAATTTGATGCGACATGTCTACGGTCCATAGACACCAACCATAGTAAACAAATTTTGGCCTTAAAATTTTACTAAGTCATGGACCTACCTACGAGACCCATCTACGACTTGTAGATAATTTGACGGACCGTACTAGTCAATCATAAAAAAGGTACTCGAACTTGATTTAAAAAATTATTTTCCTTTCTTTCTACGGATGACATCTAAGGCCCATAGAAGCTTCTACGGTCCGTAGATGCAAACCCGTAGAACCAACCTGCAACTCAAAACCCCTTTTTCCTCTCTTCACCAAAATCTGAGGTGTTACATTTGTATAATATATATTGTATAACATTTATATAAAGTAACTTGTGTAAGATAGTTTGTATAATTATTTAAAGTTCATATTTTTGTATTTGTATAAATTCGTTATTTTGAGTTTAATCATATTTGTATAATTCTGGATTTGTATAATATAACAATTGTATAATTACAGAATTAGCTCAATTATACAAATACACGTGAATTATACAAACGTACGCGGATTATACAAATGATGTCGCCCAAAGAAGTTTAAACTGTAGCTACAGTCCATAAATATGCAAACTATAGCTGAGGAGCATAATTAATTTTATCATGGTGTCTATTTGGGAAATTTGCTCTTGCAAATATTATAAGTGAGTTATCTAAATTATTCTGGTTGGTATCACTAAGACGGTGATATGTATGCAATATGTATTATACTTGTATTGTTCATTATTTCGATACAATTATAAAAAAAAAACAAATCTTATTCAATTTTAATCCAATTGTAAGACAATTCTGAAAACTTCATCTTCTTCAAGCTTTAATCTAATATTTCTCCGAAAATCAATTTTATACTTGACCAATCCCACTTAAAATTGAGATATAAACTTCAACAATTATTTTCAATTATTTGTAATACCAATTCAAACTAATCACAAATTCATAAAACTCAAATAATGAATTTAAAGCTCGAAGCTTTTTAATGATCAGCCATGTTGAATCTTTGTCGTTTTAATTTTAGAGATTTTAGATCTCTGCTTGCGCACACGATTTCGTATAAATTTTGGGTCTTTATATTCTTCTCCTCGTCGCTTTTTGGTTGAAGATTGTGAAACATAGCGAAAATCGATTTGAAGAGAGATGAAGATAAAAAGCAGTAAGAAACAAAGAATTAATTAATCAAACAAGTCCATAAGACGAGCAGACATAAAATATGATACAAGAAAAAAAATTAGAACAGTATAAATCATGGTGATGTTACAAATAGATAACTAATAATTAAACATAATGTGCTTGTATTTTTCATCTCCACCACAGAAATCGTGTCCGATCTCTTCCTGCAAAACAAGAAACCATTGTTGAAATGTCGGTCCAGAATATGATAGAGAAAGCAAAACTCATTAAAATTGATAACGTACCCCAACAACTCCTCCTCTGGTGCATATAAATTCTTTACCCAACATTTCATTAAACCATTTATCTGAATCCATATGGATAATAGCACATCTAAGAGACCATGGTAGTTTTATATCATCGTTGTTCCAATCGAAGTCATAAGATTCTGGCTCTGTTTAACAAGAAAATAAATGCATGTGTTTCTTAATGCAAAAAGTTATTAAGAAAAGATGGTACTCACCTACTGGTCCTGGAATTGGTAATTTTCTTCGCATGCCATCAATGCCAGCAATAATTATTGAAGCTAGACCCAAGTGTGGGTTTGCAGATCCATCAAATGTTTTCATTTCAAAATTGGTTACCACACCATTTAGAGCTCCAGGAGGGCAACAAGCTCTTACAGGTAACTCTTTAGATTCTATCCCCCAGCAAATGAATGATGAATTCCGTGCCTTAGGTATTAAGCGGTCATAACTGTGCATTATTCATAAATTTTAACCAAATATGAAAAGAAGATGGTCTTGTAGTGTCATCACAAACTATGTTAGACAAATTTGGTCAATTGGCACTTGAGAGATCAAAAGCACAAAGAAATGACACAGAGGAGCGCAGTACATTAAGAGCTAAAACATGTTTACCTATTAGAGATAGGCATCGTAAATACACATAGGGAACGAAGATGATCTAATATCCCAGCCATGAATGATTCTCCGATCACGGACATCCCATACCTATTTGGCTCACCAGATGCCATAAATATATTTTCTCCATTCTTAAACAAACTGATGTGTACATGCGATCCTGACCCAACATCATGATCTGAAGAATGAGCATAAGACCTGGGATACACATTATTATCATAATACCTACAAAAAAGTTCAGATGATAAAGTTGTTACAACTCATAGATTTTTGACAAGTTTTAATTCAATTATATGTTCCACCATGTTTTATGTGCTGGAAGGTTGAAAATTGTGTTTCAAAAAATTGGGAATTAAATGGACCTTTTTAAGAGTCAGACAATTTTAGGAAAAAGAAAAGGTAAAAGACAATACATTTGCCAATGATTTCTGCAGTGCAATAATAGCCATTGGACCCTAGTTTCCAATGGTTTAAAAAGTTTATATTTGTATATTAAAATAAAAGAGTTACATTCATTTTACTGAAGGCCATGTCCCCGTTGAGCTTTCTTGGACATACCAACATATAACAGCATAATAGTGTTTGAAATAATGCATTTTGTCCCTTTTTATTTTCATTTTGTCCCTCATTGGTAAGAAATAATAAAGTACAAGTGTTTTTGAATACTTCTTTCTTGTCTTACTTGATTTGAATAATTTGAGAGAAACCAAAAGTTTGGCTATATATTATACATTTATACTAAATAGACAAAAATTGGCACTTGGGTTTTCAGTCATTTTTTTAAAATGGGTTTTTATTTTAAGAAACACTTTTAACAAATTTTAGATTTTAAATACTATGATTGTTGAGTTAAAAGGTAAGTACTAAAACAAAGAAGTTAAAAGATAAGTACCTTTTATGAAAGATTTGACTAACAATCGTAGTAGACATGAAGAGCTATTATAAATACATTTTTCCTATCCAATGAAATATACATCAATACTATGTGCTCTCTTCTACTTATTTCTCTAAATCACAAAATAATGTTCGTGTATCAAATTCGAGTTAATTGTTCAAAACTCAACTATTTTTGGCTTTACAATATCCTAGAGAAATTCTGCCACAATCGTTGTTGCGACATAGTGGGAGATCTATATTTCTTATGGACAATAATTACACTATCAAAGCCAGATTATTTGTTTCCCCATTTGTGGAGTTATTGCTTCTAACATTCTTAAGGAATTTACAACTTGCTACAATGGAGCTATTTGAAGTGATTGTTGTTTAATTTCTGTTAGAATGTATGCGTCCAATAACAGTCCATGGGTCAGGTCCCTTGAAAGAATAACAGTGTAGAAAATAAATATCTAAAAGTAAAAGAAACATAAGAGGTTTTACTTGGAAATCTCCTTGCTCAAGGAAGGAAAAAACCACGACCTATCTCACATAATTTCAACCCAACTCCATTAACTATAAAGGAGCAAAGTTTTAGATTACGAATCTCTAGTAATCTAGGAATTGAACTGTTAATCATGTCCCCCTCACATTAATAACTCTATTGCCCATTAAACCAACTAGCTCTAGTCGATCTAGACTTTAACAACCCGACATATTTAACTCTAGCTAAAACTCGGATGAATACAAAGATTAAAATTGATCTAACTCCTTTATAGACTAGGAATAGATCTTACAAGAATAATCACTGAAATTTAAACCCTAACAACAACTAAGAACGATGATAACTCTATCATGTACCTTGCTTTTATTCGAGTAATATTTCTTTGAGAGAATGACTTTTGCTTTGTGAAATTTCTGATTGCAAAAACTTGAGTTTGTGTGAATGTGGAATGGACATATTATAGGATGGACACAAACTCTCGGAGACATATCATTGGCTGAGAGTCTGCTGCTCTGCAAATGACTCAGACTGATCTTGGGCATATTTGTATGCCTAGGAGCCAAACAACACCCATGCTTTGACCAAGTTTGGGGATGAATTCGTTAGTTTTTTTATAGTGTTGAGTCGTGTTAATTCATCAGGACTAACCAATATGATTAGTTTGTGCAAGTGGTGAAATAAGAGGAAAAAGGGTATACAAGAGGCAGCACGTGAAGCAAGAGTGGGTCCGAGCAAAAGAGCCCAAAAGATAGGATGTAAATGAGCAAGAGAAAGTCTAAGTAAAAGAATAACCGAGCGCGGAGAGGGAATTAATTATTTTCCCTTGCGATGAGATTGAGGTAGAAGACGTTGTATCCTCTCCACGACGTGGAGAGGAGATGTTCGACTAAAACTAAATAAGGAAAAAGCCTTCGCAGCACGGACCTATATCCGAACTTTTATTCGATTTTCCCAAATTATAAATAGATTCGGATTTTATTATTTTAACTATTCTTTTTCTCGGTTTTTGATGAACGGCTACTTTGGGAGCGATTTCATCGATTCGTAGGGTTCATTCCTATTCTTTACTTAATTTGATTTCTCTTACGTTTATTGAATATTTCAAAATTGAGAATCGTATTATGAGTAGCTTAAATTCCCCAGTTCTAGAATTGTGGCTACAAGATGATTGTATTTTATTGACTTTGATGGATTAATTTTTTTATCACGTGAATCTCTCTTTAGTTCTTAATTTAGTATTTTGTGACTGACCACCATTGAAATAAATGTATCGTCAGAATGCAACTCAAGAGAGGAATAAGAAGATAGAACGTGAGGCAAAAGGAGCATGATCTTCTTTAGTATTAGGATTGATTTGTATCTAGGATGGGGATATACCTAGAAACCTTGTTTGGTTAATAGACAGGATGAAAATGTAATGCTCGGTTTTCAGTCTTTTCCCACTCATCGAGGTAGTAGGGTACCAATTAGCGTAGGCTATTAGAAGTTAGGAGACCATGATCATACATTTAACCCTGTAATCAGTGATTCGATAATCGATTGATATCCATTAAAGAAGATAATTTGCATGAATCCATAGTAAGCTACAGCCCTAGAAATTCCTAAGTCATTGTTTGAAATCCAATTGAAACTGAATCATAGTAGTTTACTTCAGTATTTAGATAATTAATCACTTAGAAACATATATCACTCTTCTTGGTAATACTTGTTCTAAATTATGATTATTTGAAGAATTGAATAGGATCTAATCTTAAGTTCATATGGGTACGATACCAGGCTCTTCAAAAGAGCTACTTTAATACTTGCACGATCACATACACTTGCTTGTGCGTTTGGGTGCAACACGCACCAACCACAACAAGTGATGTAGAGTTGCAGGTTGCAGGCTTTAAGACAACTATTTTTTTCATGTACGAAAACTCTCAATCTCTCTTGGGATCTGGTCCCTCATTAGATCTTAAAGTTTGATAAATCATCAAAATTTTAGAGTGTAATATTTCTCCTTTCTAGATGATGACAACTTAAACTTTTCAATTTCTTCCTCCTTTCACCATGTTCCCTCTTTCATCAACCAAACACAACAGGCCCTCCTCTTAATCTATTCAAGGAGTGAGGATGAGCATACCGCTCATTTGATGATTGTGTTATAGGTCCTCAAGGACCAACAACTCTTTGCAAAGTTCAGTAAGTACGAGTTTTGGTTAAGATATATGACTTTTCTTGTTCACATTTTTTCCGGTAAGGGTATTGAGGTAGATCCTAAGAAGACAGATGCAATCAAGAGTTGGCCTAGACGTCTATCCCCTTTGGATATTCGAAGCTTCTTGGGTTTAGCTGGTTATTATAGAAGGTTTTTGGAACGGTTTTCTTCGATTGTCTCTCCATTAACAGCATTGACCCAAAAGAAAGTTAAGTTCTTACGGTTGAAAGACTGTGATAAGAGGTTCCAGGAATTGAATTATAACTTACCTCCGCCTCGATATTAACTATACTGTAAGGATCAAATATTTTTTGTTTTTTATTGTGATGCTTCAAGGATTGGAGTAGGGTGTGTTCTTATGAAAAATGGAAAGGTTAATGCCTATCCTTCACAAAAACTTAAGTTTCATGAGAAGAACTATCCTACCCATGATTTGGAATTAGCGGCGGTTATATTTGCTTTAAAAATTTAGAGGCATTATTTATATGGTGTCCATGTTGATGTATACAGCAACCACAAAAGTTAGAAATATGTGTTCAAACAAAAGGATCAAAATCATCGCTAAAAGAGATAGCTTGAGTTACTAAAGGATTATGACATGAGTGTCCTCTATCACCCTGACAAAGCAAATGTAGTGACGGATGCTCTTAGTAGGCTATCAATGGGTAGTGTTGCACATGTTGAGGAAGATAAGAAAGAGTTGGTTCATGATGTCCATAGATTGGTTCGATTGGGTGTTAAGTTGGTTGACTTCACAAAATGTGGTGTTATGGTTCATAATGATTCAGAATTATATTTTGTGTCGGACCTAAAAGCAAAGCATGTTCTTGACCCAATCTTGATAGAGTTAAAGGAAGTGGTGCTTAAAAGGTCCGTTGAGAATTTATCTCAAAGGGAGATGGTGTGCTTCGATATCAAGGTCACCTGAGTGTTCCCAATGTTGATGACTTGAAATAGCGAATATTATCAGAAGCTCATACTTTCTCGATATTCCATTCACCCGGGTGCCACCAAGATGTACTATGACTTGCACAAGGTCTATTGGTAGAATGGAATGAAGAAGGCTATTGTGAAATTTGTGGCTATGTGTCCTAATCGTCAACAAGTGAAATTTGAGCACCCAAAGCTAGGAGGTTTGTCCCAAGATATTAGTAATCCTACTTGGAAGTGGGAAGATTTGAATATGGACTTATTGTTGGTTTACCCCGCACCCGGCGGCAACATGACTCGATTTGGGTTGTAGTAGACTATATGATAAAATTGGCTCATTTCATCCCATCAAGGTTTCTTATTGAGCAAAGGACTATGCTAAGTTGTATTTGAAGGAGATAGTTGGTTGCATGGAGTTCCCTATCCATTATCTCTGAATGTGGTACCCAATTGACTTCACAATTTTGAAAAGTTTTCCAAAAAGGGTTTGGTACTCGTAATAAAGCTTAGTACGGCCTTTCATCCTAAAACCGGTGGGAAGAGGAGCGTACCATCCAAACTTTGAAAGATATGTTGTGAGCTTGTGTAATTGACTTCAAAGGTAATTGAGATGATCATTTGGCTTTGATTGAGTTTGTGTATAATAATAGTTATCATTCAAGCATTGGGATGACTCCATTTGAGGCTCTTTATGGTAGGAGGTATAGATATCCTATAGACTAGTTTGAAGTTGGTGAGGATTCTCTGATAGGTCCTGAATTGGTACATGAGGCTATAGAGAAAGTTTGTCTTATTAGAAAAAGGTTGAAAGAGGCTCAAAGTCGACAAAAGTCCTATGCCTGTGTTAGGAGAAGAGATCTAGAATTTGAGATAAATGATTGGGTCAATTTGAGAATTTCACCCATGAAAGGTGTAATGAGATTTGGGAAGAAAAGGAAGCTTAGTCCCCGTTATGTGGGCTCATATTAGATTTTGAGGTGTATTCATAAAGTTGCTTATGAACTTTATTTGCCAAATGATTTAGCACCGGTGCATCCAATTTTCGATGTCTCGGTGTTGAAGAAATGTGTTGGTGATTTGACATCTATAATACCATTAGAGAGCCTTGGTATAATGGAGAGTCTTTCTTATGAAGAGATCCCGTTTGAGATTTTAGACCGGCAAGCCCGGAAGTTGAGAAACAAATAAGTAGCTTATGTGAGGGTTCTTTGAAAGAATCAGTTAGTTGAGGGTGCTACTTGGGAGGTCGAGGCCGATATGATATCATGTTATCCTCATCCATTTCCCTTCGTCTCTACTCTAGCTTGAGGTATTTAGTTCCTCATGGTTCACTCTTTTGGTTTTATGTGTCTTTGTCATTCCCATGTTTCTTCATGCATGCATGCTCATGAAAACTTGCTTTTGAGAAAATGAGTTAACTTAATTGATTTCTCCATGTTTATGTGCATTTGAGTATGAGTTGCATATGGGCCTTATAATTTGATGTTTTGAATATGCTTTAGCTTGGAGTCGATTTTCCTCCTAAGATAGGTGCATTTATGAGATTTCATTAATGTTGGGTTGTTAGATCTTGTTCCTACCCTCTTTATTATGTATTGAATTCTATTCCAGGACGACTGTTCCAATGGGGAGATATTGTAACATCTCAGATTTGGAAAGGTAGGAAAATACATATTTTTAACTGGTGTCTGTGTCTACGGGTCCCATCTACAAATTTTAGGTGCTCTTACGGACCGTAGATGGAAACCATAGGTCATGGGAACGATATTTTTAGAAATCATGTTCCACTACCCTTTTTACGGCTCACCAAGACGGTTCGTCATCCCATATACGAGTCATAGGTAGGTATCGTAGCTGAGTTCCAGACTTGGTGAAACTTTGAGGGTCAAAGTTGGGTTCCACGGATGGTATGTACGGACCGTAGTAAGACCTACGAACCATACATAGGATCTGTTGAAAGTGGGGAATTTTAGGGTCCTAGTAACCCATCTACGATTGACCAGGACGGTCTGTACAAGGACCTACAGACCGTAGGTTCAACCGCAGATGGAGTCCGACAGTTATTTTTAAATGGGTTTTTAGGTCTCTTCCTAATTATTTTAACCCAATTCTATGGTGTTCTACCTTCTACCCTAGACCATATATAATCGTTTATAACCCCCAAATTACCCAATTGAACTCATTCTCCTAAATTTCCAAAAGTTGACCAGGTTCAATCTCCCAAATTCTCTCTAGTCTAAGAAAGAAAAAGAAGAGCTAGAGTTCCATTCAAGTCTCCAAATCCTCCATTTTCTTGGGCTTTGGTATCAAGGTATGTGTACATTCACCCATGGATATCTTTCCTCCATGATGTCCTAAAAGATTTCAAGTTTCCAATTTAATTCTCCAATTATAAAATCAGGGTTTTAATTCAAAGAATGTGTGTTTCTTCCAATAATGATTTATTATGATCAATTAAGTCTTCGAATGCATCATTTGATGTTAATCTATGATATTTAGTTGAAATATCACTTGACCGCGCTTCTATTATCCTTTCCAACCATGATCTTATGATAAACCCATGAACTATAAAATTATGAAGATATGCATGATTTCATGAAGTCATTATGAATAATTTAAGGTTGCTTTGAGAGTAAAGCATCGATATTGTTGTTGTGAAAGGTTATTCTCACATGAAGGATTCATAGGGTTGAAATATTTTCTTAACTAAAAATTGAATCAAGATTTATGAGCTTTTCTAAATCAACTCTAGCTTGGATGGGCTACTTGATTGTGCCTTTCCATGGATAATAATATGAATATGATTAATGACTATTATGTGGGAATGCTTAGCACCGAGTGGACTAGCGGTGATTACCCATGTCACATAACTATGTGCCACCTAAGTTTGTCTTAGATAGACATTAGTTAGTGGATCCACTTTAGCTCAAGATTATGGTTCTTACCTTGGAAAATAAGGGGCTCTCTTTTAGGTGTGGGATAGAAACCATATTCCATGTTATTACTCACATCATCTAAGTTGGTTAATGGAAAACTTCCCACAAAAATGAACTAAAGTTACTTTCTTAAGTATCTCAAATGAGTTTTAAAGATCTTTAGCTTGCATTGACCATGATTATGACTTATGCTTTCTAACATGTTATTTTATGATTTATCTTGGTCATTTCATGTCATGTAAAGTCCCTTTTAGAATGATTTCATAACTTTTATGCATTGCTATGATATTTAGTACATTCCATGTACTAATACATACTTGTGCCTATATTGTTTCACTAATGTAAGGTCCGATGCTCCGATTCCGCACACTCGCGGCTAGTTGATCCCTTTGAGCTTTGAAAGATTGGTGAGTCTTCATATTCCGAGGACAAAGACTATTTTATTGCTTTATGTCATTTCGCCTCAGATTTTTTTGTGATGTATGGGTTGCGTCCCAATCACTTTCTTTATTATACACTAGATGACTTTGAGACTTATGTTAGACTTTCGTTTTTAATAAAAGTGTCTTTCAATTCATTAAATTCTATTATCTTATATGATGTAATTTAAGTTTCTTGGGTAGGGCCACTCGGGGTTCTATACACCATGTTGCTCCTAGGGTATACTTTGGGTCGTGATATGAATGTTCGCCAATAGCCTGAGCCCAACCCTTCAATAGCTCTAGCAGGCATCTAGACTCAATAGAGTGCCTCGTCTAGTGTAGGTGGTGAAAAATACCAAAATAAGTTCTATGTCATGCAGACATGGAGGAATCAAGAGGATTCCCCTAATGTAGTTACTAGTATGTTGTGTGTCTTTTAGTTTGATGTTTATGCATTATTAGATGTAGCAGCCACACTTCCATTCGTCCTTATGTTGCAGTGTATTTTGATGCCAGTTCCAAAATCTTATCTGATCCTTTCTCAGTCTATACTCTATTGGTGAGTCGGTCATAACTAAACATTTATACAAAAATTACCCAGTCTCAGTTTTTCAAAAAGTAACCACAGTTGATCTAGAAGTGCTAGACATGCTTGACATTAAAACTATCCTTGTCATAGATTGATTATACCCTTGTAATGCCTCCACTGGCTGTAGAACCAGAGTGGTTAAGTTCTAGTTCCCCAATTGTAACACCTCAAAAATGAAAACTAAGATTTAACAAGAGAGAGTGGCAAACAACGGAAGGGTCCATGGTCGTGAAGGGGACCACGACCTGTCGCCCTGCTCGTGGTTGTGCACCCAATGGAAGGTGGAAAACAACGGACACATAAACAGTCTGTGAAGCTCCACACGAGCCTTGAAGTGACCCGTGAAAGGAGCACAAAACCACCCCAGTCACTGTGAAGGACCACGGACCACTAGACAGTCCGTGGAACTTCACATGTCCCGTGGAGTGGCTTGTGAAAAGAGGCACAAAACTCCCAAGTCTCTGTGAAGAACCATAGTCGCATAAACGACCCATGGAGCTTCACACGAGCCATGAAAGAGGCTTGTCAGACTTTGAGGTTTGGGTCAACTTCAAACGATCATATCTTTTAACACAAACTGCATTAGGTGGCCCGTGACCTATCAAATTACAAATCATGGAATCCTCTTTCCAACACCGCTGAGTTTTCCTAATTACAAGCTTAGATCAAAAGTTATGCTTGAAATATTAAAGTCATGTCGGGAAGAGCTTCTTCACAACCCACTTGACAGGTCATGGTTCTCTAGACGGCCCGTGAAGCCTATCTTGAGGTCACTATGTCAGCTTTTTAGTCAGGGTCACATTGGTCTTTTCCCCTATGCATTTGGTACATAAACTACGTCGTCTTACTCAATCTAAGCCTAATAATCTAGTCAAACACTGCCCAGAACCCTCATTCTCCTAAAATCATCTAGCTTAGAACAAAAAGAAGAGAAATGAGGCGATTGCTTTCCCAAGAATAAGCAGAGGTCTTCTTCAAGTCCAGCCCCTAAATCCAAAGAATTTCTCTGTAGTTTTCGTCACCAGCCATGTGGGATTTCACTAGTGGGTTCCTTTCACCCATTAGGTCCCTAGAATTCACTCAGTTTTTCAATTTATCATAAATTGTCCAGACCTAGGGTTTCCTAAACATTGGTGATTCATTGTGATTTTAGTTGCTTTAGTTTCCATGTTCTAAATAACATGTCTCTTCAAATATTTGCATAGTTCCATGAATAAAATTCAGAACCTTAGTTGTATTAACTATCAACACTTATGAATTATATTTTCTAGGTAGATCAGTCAGAAAATCATTCTTTAGAACTCGAATGCCATATCTTTCAGTATATTTATATTGCATTCTCAGATCGCATGTCATTATTTTGAGCTACTCAATACTTCAGTTGCATTTTAGCTTTACATTCAAGTGAGAGTAGACTTAGCACCAAGTTGGACTAGGGTTCAGCGTATTCTCAAAGTCCTAGAACTATGTGCTAATGTAAGTCCAGAAGTCCCCTCTTTTAGGAATCAGTTTTTAGTGATCACGCCGTAGTCATGCATGCCTCTATACCCTTGGCAAGGTATATTGGGTCCTCTCGATGGGGCGTATACATCGAACTCCATGTTTCGCTCATGTGATTTATGTGGGTTAATAGTAGCTCCCACAGTCATACTCTTATTGTATTGACCATATTATCGATATTTACTTTAGTATACAGTTCAACATGTTATTATGATTAGTACTTGGTCATTGCATCTAGTTCAATTTTCTTTTATACTTCAGTACAACCTATTTCCATGTTAAGTCTATATTTCTCAGTTTGTATTGTTCAACTTAGTATCTATATCATGCTTGCTCAGTATATTCAAAGTACTAATGCATATTTTACGCTACATCGTTGTATGATGTAGGTTCAGGCGCTCAGCATCCAGATAACGCTTAGTTCGACTTCCAGCCTAAACCAGTGGTAAGTTCTCATAGTTTAAGGACGTTTTTTTTATGATTTTGGTTTAGTTAGCTTATTATCAATCTTTCAGTATTTTTAGAGTTAGCTGGGGACTTCTCCCAACATATCATCACTATTAAAGGCTTCCAGACATAGAGTTAGTGTTCAGTTGTTTTGGGTTGTGTCCCCTAGATATTCAGTTACATTTTCATTTTGAGTCCTTTTAGTTTTGACTCATTTTATAGTTAGACTTCTGCTTACTTAGTTATATTTTCAGTACATTTGTGATATGTTATTTGTGATATGCCAGACTCAGGGTTAGCTTAGGGCCACTTTTAATTCTAGGTCCTGTGTTACGTCTAGGGGGTAGCCTCGGGGCGTGACACCAATGAACCAATCGTAGAATGGAAGGGTAGTACTTCAGCACCAGAGGTTAGTTTGTCTCTTACCTTAAGGCTAGAAAAATGATATCTAAGGGTTGCATTTATCATCTAGTCCAAGTTAAGGATTTTAATTTTGAGGCCCCAAGCCTATTTTGTCTCTTACCTTAAGGCGAGAAAAATGATATCTAAGGGTTGCATTTATCATCTAGTCCAAGTTAAGGATTTTAGTTTTGAGGCCCCAAGCCTCTGATCGGTTTCAGTAGTGAATGAATTTCCAAAAAAGTTTCCAAAGATCTTCTCGGCGTCCATTCCAAATGGTAGATTGACTTTGGAATGGACCTTTTTCCCAAGCACCCAGCCAATCTTAATTCCTCCTTAAAGAATCAATCCAGATGAACTTAAGGAGTTGAAGGAACTTTGAAAGGGTGTTTAGAGAAAGGTTTCATCAGACATAGTATCTCTCCATGGGATGCTCTATTTCTTTTCATGCATAAGAAAGATAATTTTGTCACAATCTGTATCGACTATTGTTAGTTAAACAAGGTCATAATTAAGAATAAGAACCCCCTTCACATTATTGATTACCTATTCAAGATTTTCAAGGAGCAACTTGTTTCACTTAGATTTTTCTTAGATCCGGGTATTATCATTTGAAGGTTAGAGAGTGCGACATTCTGAAGACAGCCTTGAGAACTTGGTATGGTCACTATGAATTTGTCGTTTATCTTTTGGGTTGATTAATGCTTCTGGAACGTTTATGGATCTGATGAATAAAGTGTTTAAACGATATTTGGACACGTTTGTCATTGTCTTCATAGATGAATTCTTATCTAGTCTCAGCGTGAAGATCATCATGTAGACCATTTGAGGGTTGTCTTGTAGATTCACAATGACTACTAGTTATTTTCTAAATTTAGAATGTGTGAGTTTTGGTTAAAGTTGGTAGCATTCATGGTCATTTATTCTCTAGTGAGTGCATTGAGGTTTATCCCCAAAACACCGAAGTAGTTAGGAACTAGCCTAGACCCATCTCTCCTTCAGTTATTAGGAGTTTCTTGGTTTAGTTGGTTTCTACATGTGGTTTGTCGAAGGGTTTTCCTCTATTTCTTCCCCTTTTTCTAGACTGACTCAGAAGAAGGTCAAATTTGACTGGTTCGAAGCTTGTGAAAAGATTTTTTAAGAGTTAGAGACTCGACTCACTTCAACTCCAGCTTTTACTCTACCAAAGAATTCAAATGGGTTTATGGTTTATCGTGATGCTTCTAAAATTGGCCCTTGTTGTGTGTTGATGCAACATTGTAAAGTCATAACTTATGTTTCGAGAAAACTCAAAGTTCATGAGAAGAATTACCCAACTCATAATATTGAGTTAGCAACAATAGTGTTTGCCTTGAAGATTCAGAGGAACTATCTTTATGGGGTTCATGTGGACCTGTTTAGGGGTCATAAGAGCCTCTTGTATGACATGTTAAGTTTGTGATGTTCATAAGCTTGCTTGTTTAAGAGTTCGTCTAGTGAATTCAACGGATGATGGAGTTACTATTCTGAATAATTCATAATCGTCTTTTGTGATGGATGTTAGGGTGAAGCAAGATGATCTAATCTTGGTTGAATTGAAAGATAAAGCCCTTAAGAAGACTCTCAAGGCTTTCTCTAAAAAGAAGAGATTGTGTTCTTCTTTACCAGAATTGTTTATGTGTTCTAGATGTTGATGGGTTGAGGCAGCAAAAACTCAAAATTCTTGATACTTTATTCACCCAAGAACCACTACTATGTATCATGATTAACGACAATTCTATTGATGGAATGGTATGAAGAACGATATTACAGAATTTATGGCTAAGTTTCCAAATTGCTAGCAAGTTATGATTGAACATCAAAAACCAAGAGGTATGACGCGATATATCAACATTCCTACATAGAAGTCGGAGGACTTGAACATGGATTTTATCATAGGTTTGCCTCGTATACATTGACAACATGATTCCATATGGGTGGTTGTAGACCGAATGGCTAAGTCAACACATTTTTTTGTTATCTAAGACTTCTTATTATGATGAGGTTGTGCTAAACTTTTCATCCGACAGATGATGAAATTTCATGGGGTTCTTCTATAAATCATCTCTAATAGGGTAATTTAGTTCACATCTCAGTTGTGCAAATCATTTCAGAAAGTATTGGTACTCAAGTTAAGCTTAACACAGCTCTTCACCCGTAGACAGATTGTCAAGCCGAACGAACTACTAAGACTATTTCTTATAATTTTCTTTTGTGAGACAGGGCTACTTTAGAAATAGTGGACTACTAATTGCTATGCTTTAGATACCACATTATTGGGAAAAACTGATAATTTCACCAAGGAATAAGATTCACGCTAATCAGAAATAATAATAAAGCAACAATAACATCATTTTTTTTAACCAGATAAAATACAATTCGCGATTAGTGCAATACAATACCATTGGTTATAACTTTATAGTGTCAAAATACTATTACAGCTTCAAAATAAAAATAAAAACTCATTTATTTCACACAACTTAATATAATATTACTCATACTATTTTCAAATAGAATTTAGAAAATGTACATGGATTAATCTCTCTATTAAATATTGATTCTCACTCATTTTGATTAATATGTCTCGAAGTGGCATGCTTAACCCACAAATTCTAACGCTAATAAAACCTTGAATAAAAATTGGAAGTCTGGAATTCTAAAGAAATCAGGGATTTATGAACTACATTTACGAACCGTAGATGAAACCACGAGCCATCGAGAAAGCTCGTAGACCATGTCCTGAGTTATAAAAATTCTCTTCTGGGGTTTATAGATGGTATTTATGGCGTGTTGAATGAACCACGGATCATGGATAGCGTCCATAGAAAAAGTTCATAGATCGTAGCTTTCCATTTGATTCTTACGAGCTCAACTTACGACCCATAAAATGAAATATGGTTCGTAGATTGGTCTCATGGATTGAAGTCGTGGACCTGATTTAAAGCCTGCCTTTCACGAATCAATTATACGGCTTGTAAAAATGATTATGGATCGTAGACTGCCTTGTGGAGTAAAGTGTTGAAACTCTATGTTTGCTTGATTTCTACAGATGAACAAGACGACCTGTAGAATCTTTTATGAGCCGTAAAAGGGTCTGTAGACCCCAATGTCAAAAATCACATAATTTCAGCCTGGCTTCTATGAGAGGGTCTACGGTTTGTGAAATTAGTACGAACTGTAGATGGCATTCTGTAGATGGCTTCTATCAGGTTTTAAGAGGTGTTATTTTAGTCTTCTCCCACCCTTTCTAAACCTAAACCCTGACAGGTTTACACCTAATTAAATACCTTATCAGTATAGTTCAGCCTCATTACACTCAGAGACATTCCCAAGGCTTAAAAGCAAGAATCAAGAAGAGAAAACTAGGGTTTCAAGCATCTTCATCAAGTTTCTTTAAAAACATTATTCTTCCATGTATGTAAGGATATTTAAAATAATGAACTAAGTTCGTCCTCATGTCCTATATACAAATTCAGTTCGTAAGAGTTAAATGCAGGGTTGTACCCCAAAGTTTCCATGAATTTTGAATTGTATTTATTTCTTATTCTGACTTGTGATTTCTTATTATTGAGACTATGATATTGTATGCATTATTAATTTTTGAATTGTTGTTCATGCTTATTTATCACATGAACCCTATTTAATAAGAATTGTGGAAAGCCTTTGTGCAACTATTTCCATGAATTGATTTCGAAATTAAAGTGAATCAGAATATATTAAGTTATCATTTGAGAAGAGCTTTAAGGGAACAGTAATGGTTCCAAATGTATTATTTTGCATTGAGAAAAGTATTGCTATTTTAAGAAGAGCATAAATACATAAGGAGTTTCACTTAGTAATGTAAAGATCAGTTTTCCCTAAAGTGAGCCTTTTGAGTATTAACTCACAACAATTGTTATTATTATTATGAGCATTAATGCATGTTTTGAGAGTAGTATTAAACATCGATTTGAGTAAGAGTTGACAACTCAAACCCCATAAACAGTGTTGCCCGTGTAGATAGGATCGTGCCATAATTCGGGCAACTCCTCACCAACCTCATTGAGGGCATTTTAGATGAATCCATAAGTTGGGTTATGTCCTATGCTCTGGCAAGGTATATGGTGGTTCTGGCAACATGGGAAAGACGTTGCATCATCACGAGACCTATAGTGATGGTTGTCGATTAGAGAAACTCCCTCAAAAAAGTAACGAATATTATTGCATATCTCACTGTATAGTTATAATGATTTCACTTCATGTTCATGCTTGACTTTTAGTCAGGTTAATTTCAGTTTCTTTTAGTTCAATTATTCCATTCAGTTATTTATTTCATTCAGTTTTATTACATACGGTATATTCTATATACTGACGCCATTAGATGCAGTTTCAGGTACTAAAGATAGCAAACATTCAATAAGATCTCTTCCCATCAACAAGTGGTGAGACCTCCTCACTTTCAGAGGGATCCAATTTAGTTAGTTCAGTTTATTTGATTTTTAGTCATTATTAGTGGAATAGTCAGGTAGTCGTGGATCTTCTCCCTACACCTATTTTCAATTAGTAGAGGTTTCATAGATAGACAAACTTAGTGAGTTAGTCCAGTCTTTAGGATTTTAGAAGTTTTAAACATTATTATTATTGTTATTATTATTATTTCATTCTCATCTTATTCTTATTCTCCTTCTCCTTCTCCTTCTCCTTCTTCTTCTCCTTCTCCTTCTCCTTCTCCTTCTCCTTCTTATTCTTATTATTATTATTATTATTAATATTATTAATATTATTATTATTATATTTATTTATTTATTTCAAACTTTTTCATAAGAATCTTTAAATAATTTTAAATGTTCATTTTATAAGGATTTCATATGTATGCTTTGTCTTCCGCTCAGTAGTCTGCCATATAAGGGGTTCGCTTGGGACTAGCAATGATTTCTGAATGCTGACCATAGGGTTTAGGCTTGGAGCATGACCAACATGACTCCTCCCTTTTATAGGAGATACAACTTGGAGCCCAAGTATGTAAAAAAAAAAAAGACTTCCAAGTCTTTATAGAAAATAGGCTTATGCCTATGTAAGGGTGTGGACCTCATATTTTTTATCGGGTGTTTATGTGTTATCAAATTTTGTGGATGACTATACGAGGTTTCTGATATCACAGTGTATGCTTCATTGTTAGTTGAACAAGATACAATTAATATTAACTCGGAAGGCGGATAGTACATCAAGTCTCTATTATTGTCCTCCAATTATTAGTCTTTTTACAATTCTCGAGAGGAATGTGTTAGCTCAAGCAACATAAATTACAAGTTAATGCTAGTTGTTATGTTTGAGTAGAATAATTTGATCTAATAAACTAAATGCCAAAAGGACTGAAATTATATTTGTCGTAGATTTCTTAGGGGAAAAACATATTTAGATCAACAAGAAAAAAAGATTATGCGCATGAAAATACTGTGCTACCTACCTTGGGGTAAAACTTCCTAGTAGCCCATGTTTCCTTGCAACCCCTTTGATTACTTCATGTGTAATTATCAAGTTATTTGCTGCTCTACCACAATCAGTGTATCCCAACACAATTTCAAACTGACCTTTTCCAGCTTCTGAATGTAACTGCATTCTAAAAGGACGACACATCAAATAAAGCAGTATAGAATACTATAGACAATAAAGTATATGATTTATATTCAAGTACCATTAATCTTGAACAGGTAAAATATAAACAAATGTAGAGGTAATAAGTTTCTAACAAAATAAACCTTTAATGTATCATGGTTAACAAAGAACATCCTTAATGCTTTCTAAAATGAACAATTCCATTCCAAAGTTAGATTTTGTTTAAAATTAAAGGTGCAACAAAACCCGGATGCACGTGATCTTTTATCTTAAATAGAAAAAAGTAATGGTATCATCTTTATTAGACACATAAATCCCAATTTTAAAGAGAGGGATTCCATCTTCTTCGTCATTTTAAGGCTCCTACGAAGTGTTCTCAGGCTCCATTTCCAATAAAAGTCTTCAAATGATTTAG